>JAQZBX010061750.1:0-17038 GCA_029593785.1 Cabassous unicinctus
ACTGCCACAGTGGTGGCAGTGGCAGCTATGATAATAGCATAAATAAAGAAAATAATAAGTGTACTAACAATTTTTTTATGTTTAATTGTTTAAGACTTCCCCAAGTTATTCGCTAAGTTTGGATGGTTGTATGGCATGATTGTGTCTGGGAGTTCCTCTGTTCTTCCATCATCATCTTCTCCATCTTTGGTATTGGGTTAAATGGGTGATCCTTCCAGGTTAAGGTATAGCTTCACATTCTTTGCTAGCAACTACCAGGGGCCTATTGGAGTAAGTAAACAAGCATACACTCACTCCCATGTTATGAAGTCACAAGGTTCTTTCCAAGGTCCATGTCCTAACATTTCCTTGCACATAAATTTAGCTCATATTTGATGACTTTTGACAAGGGCAGAAATGTTTTTCAGTTGCTGAGAGGCTGTTTTTACCAAAATATTTAAAAATTAAAATATGCTATTATATTTCTGGGGAGGTATCCATACTTCCCCTTTTTTGTTTTTTAATGAGAGTTTTGCAAATTTGGTGAGTTCTTTCAATGATGGCTTGTCCTGTAGGATTGTAAGGGATAACAGTGATATGTGTGATATTCTATAGTGGGAAAATTTTCAATTAAAGAGTGTTTTAACCAGAATCATTGTTTTTAGATTATTAGGTTTACCCATATGATAGATAGTTTCTAGTAGATGGGCTTTAATGTGTATAGTACTTTCTCTAGATAATGGGGTGACATGAATGAAACATGAAAAATTGTTGCAGGATACATGTAAATAATATATTTGTCCAAACAGTGGGTAATGAGTAACATCCGTTTGCCAAATTTGATTGGGTAGAAGACTTTGGGGGTCAGTTCCTGAAGTTGGGTATGGTTTAGTAAATTGCTGACAATTGGGAGAGGTTTGTATAATTTGTTTGGCTTGAGAGTGGGTTAAAGTGTTTCTGAGGGAGCCGCAATGAGAATATCATCCACTTAATAATAAATACATGCTTGTAGGAAGGCAGAATGAGTAGGGCATAAAGCCTGAAGGACATAATATTGACACAGAGTGGGGCTATTGAGCATTTCTTGTGGTAGGACTTTTTAGTGATATTTAGTCAGTTAATATTTGTTAATAATTGAAAGAATACAAAATAAGTGAAGTTTTGTATATACACAGGGGTTTAATTGCTGTATTATAATCCTTCATGATATACATACATATAGATATAAGCTTACCAAACTGGGGGACACATCGATATATTTGGCCCACTTTTGGCCAGAGTTCCAGATGGATACAATATAAATGCTTATATGTATATTTAGTTTAATAAATTTATATTGACAATTAGAGTGAGGAACAAGAATAATATAATTAATCAAAAGTTTAAATTATTACTGAACAGAGTTACAGAATGACATAAAACTAGAGCAGTTTTACATACAAACTCACCAACATCTCGCTCTTCACTGGGAAATTCTGAATCAGCAGCTGATACTAGAATTTTGATTGGAAACAAGACCTGTACAGAGCACTATCTTTTATGGTGGGACTTCAACTGGCTTGACCATGGACTATTCCTTTTATTGCACTCATAAACAACGAAATTGATACCATAGATGCCAATTTGTGAGCACTGTGTTAATTCTTGAGGAAGTGAGCAGCCTCCTCAGGAAGGAGCACAACACCCCCTGGGCAGTAGATTCCAAGATTTATGCATCAGTCCCTGAGAAAGTGGCCAGCCTTCCCAGGGAGTAACACGACACTCCCTGGAATGCCCCTTATCTGTTTTTATTTGTTACAAAATATCTCTGATATGCTTACTGTTTTAGTTCTCATTATTCCTCCTAAAATATGAAAAGTGCTGACTAGCAAGGCATTGGTTTGCTGAATTAACAACATTTTCTGGATGTTTTATTTTAGGTTTGAACAATATTCAATAATTTTTTTAATACATACAATTTCAGGATTGTTCAAACTTTAAACAAGAGATTTACATGTACATTTAACAATATAAATTTATGTGTGGCTTACAAGTTATCAAATTATTTAATTTGCTAATGTATTGCATTATTAAAGTTATGATAGCATTCAAGCATTTTATACATAATCCATAACTATAGTAGATTATATAACATACAATAATAAGACATTTAAATAGCAGATATCCAATGAATAAACTTTCATTTTTCATGGGCTCAAGATTTCCAACTAGCAAGGTATATAGGTCAGTAGCATGATTAAGATGACCTTATTGTCCCTATTTTGTATAGCTTGAAGTATAAGCAACAACAAATTATTATTATTATTTATTTAGGCTGTGGGAAGCACTTTAACGTGTAATCTTAATACTGGCATTGGTCCTGCTGTTAGCATTTTAACTGGAATGATGGCTGCAATTCACAGTACTGAATTTAAACTTAGTTTATTGTTGGTTTTTCCACAGGAAGGGGAATGCAGGCTGGTTTGACTTGCTTAAGGAGATACTAAGAAAGCCTTAGCAAGTTTTAAAACAAAGTGATAGTGACAAAACTGGATATTAATTTTTTTTGCAACAGACTAGGAATATTTGGGACTGCTGCATACTGCCTTGGTGTTACTTTAATTTACCATAATTTATTGTTAAGCACCCATCCTGACAGTCCCCAATGGTTACTCTCATTCTGCAGCCATAGAGCATTTTTTTTTTAGCAGAGGTGGGGTAAATCAGATGAACATGAGTTAAAGCATCCACCACTTGATTTCCAGCTGAAGAGGTTGTTTCTGTGATACATAAATATTGTTAATTTTTTATGAATTTTATACACTAAGTATTTATATGAAGCTTTTACTCATACAACTTTAATTAACAGAGGGTTAAAGAATCCCTTTTAATTTTATAATAATTTTAAACAATTTTTATTTAAACTATAGCAAATTAAATGAACTTAACTATTTTATTATTTTACTTTTTTTAAAAAACAACTAAGGAAATGATAAAGTTAAAGCATATGAAGCTATTTTGATAAAACAGACTTTCTTCTTTGTATACTGATTATTCAGGAAAAAAAACTCTTTATAAACTTCTACTAAAACAGACTAATGACTTGAGAAACTTTGAGAAAGAACAAAATTTTAACTTTCATTGTATATTATATAATATTAAAGTTTTTAAATCTTTATAGATAGTCCCATCAAATCTAACTTAACTTTGACCACAACAATTCTTTCTCCACACACCTTCTGTACTTTCTGTATTCATTCAGGTTTGTTCACACATTTTACGTTTTTTTAATAACCAATCTTTTATCTTTAAGACAAAATTACTTTCTTTTTTCTTAATAATAAAAGCACATGCTATACACCCTATGTACATAAGTTATCAAAATGATTTTGGAAACTGTCTTTAAGCAAACTTATTACAATATACATTAAGCATAAACACTAAACAAACTTGTCAAAATAATGATTCAATTTGGTTTTATGCAAATATAACCTTCTTTATTTTAAATACTTAGCAGCATTCAATAATAAAAACAGTCTTTTAGAGGCAAGTCTGGCCCCATAAGTTCATGGGGAATGTGGAGGTGGAAAAGGTGTTTATTCCTTTTTGGGAGATAAAGGGTCTTTAACTGAGAACTCCTCTGGGAGAGCTGTGGGATGAGAGGACATATACAGTGGACACAATGTTGTTTTTACTAAACTCCTTTTTATTAGGATAGAAGCAGGAATTTTTTCTCCTTGCTCATATTTTCTTATTAAATGTTTTCCTACCTGCTGTCATAGCTCCAAATCTAAGGTTCCTCTTTTAGGAAACCAAGGTCAATAATTTTCAATTGTTTGTAATAGGGAGAGCCATTGGACTTCTTTGAAACATAATCAGCTGCCTTTAAGAGTTGTTGTAATGTTTTCATAAAAATATTCTGCTTTTTGGAAAGCCCTGTTCCCATGAAGATTTAGATAATTCCCCTTCACTGAACAGCTAGACACATTGGCAACTTTCCCCAGGGGACATTGCTGTTTCCTTAACTTTGGATGATTAGCTTCATTTTCAGTCTAGAAGCAGCCACTCCTTAATGTGCTGATTGCATCATTGCTTGAGGCACATCAGGGTCATCATTTGTGGAGGTCTGTCCAGCAGAATCTGTGGTGGTGCAAGGAATTACTCTGAACACAAAGGTTGAAAGACATGCGGGGGAGAACAGATAAAGAAGCTAACCTCCTCAGCTAATTCCCATCACAGTTTTTATTCTCTTTTTCCCATAGCAAAAGGTCAGTGTGTATGTGCAGGGGCTCAGGTAGGCATAGTACATGTGTGTGTTTGCAGATAACTTCACAAGAATTCCAGGCTGGTAATGGAGCAGTAAGATTACTGAAACATCCTGTAATTTACATAGGAGATAATGGAGAGACCAAAGGTCTTAAGCAACTGATTAACAGAGCAAAAGCAAGAATGTTCCTGTTTATGGAAAGAACTGACAGTGCTGGTTTCTCTGTGTGGGCAGGAATCAGGTCTCTAAACTATTTCTTAGATGTAAAGATCAGAGGGTTCCCACAATTTCCACTGTAGAGTTGTGATGCTTAAATTCATGTGTCATCTAGGCTAGATTATGGTGTCCAGTTGTTTGGTCAAGCAAGAACTGGCGTGAGAGTTACTGTGAGGACATTTTATGGATTTAAACTATATGTAAGTTGATTGCATCTATTACTGATTATATCTACAATCTAAGGGGATTGCTTTGACAATGAGAGAAGTCTTTTGACTTAAAGGCCTTAAAAGGACAGATGATGATTTCAAGTCAGAAGGAAGAATTTCCATCTCCACTTGAGCCAGCCACTTCTCAGAAATTCATTAAAAACCTTCATAGGAGTTCTCAGCTTGTGGACTCCCCTACAGAATTTGGATTTACCTATCCCCACAGCCATTTCAGACAACTTGTATAATAAATTGTATAATTGTTATATTACATTACATTATATATATTACATTAATATATACATATATACTAAACATATATTAATTCTATTTCCCTGGAGAATTCTTGACTAGTACAAGAGTCTTATGTTCTATAGTGATAAGCCTTTCATGATACATTGATTTAATATATCATAACATATTGAAAATATATATACTATATCGCTGAGCATTCATTATAATAGACATTATGTATATACCCACAAAAACACAAACACATATGCATACATAAATACATATATCCTAATTTATGTATCCATTGTACTCTTGAATCCCAGTTGGTTATTTTCACTTTGAGTCTATTAGAAAGCCATTTTTATGAACATTTTTGTTCATGTGTTTTTTAGAACATTTGTACATTTTTCTAAGGATGACTAAGATTATATATGATTAGTCATACAATATGCATGCTTAGTTTTGGGAGATGTGATAAACCATTATTTCCTCAGAATGGTTGCAGAGAATTAAGGGATGCAGCAGTGTGTTCAGATAATGAAAAGTTGTTTGGAGCTTATATCAAAGTAGACAGTATGCAAGCAATTTTCCAGAAAAACCAAACATTTTGTTATCCATAAAATAACTGGTCTTATATGAGATAAGTAGAGCTTTTTTAAGTGTGTGCTTCAGTTTTGATGCACACAAGGAAAAATGATAGAAAAATTTAAGAGGTACAACTCACCTACCTGTAGGACTCAAGTATTTGCTGTTCCATTTATAAAAATGCTTCAGTTCATATGATATCTGAGTATTTGCTCTGCTTACAAATCCTTGGTAAGTAATAAGGGTGGTGATGATTCATCTAATACAATACCTTCCTTCCCTTACAGTCCAAGCATATTAAGTTGAGAGAGAAGAATAAACTTGCTGAGCTTTCAGTTGAGGGGATGATTGTAGATTAATGTTCAGACAAACCAGAGCCCGCATTCAAATATGATATAATACAAAGTTGTGGGTAGTTGAGAAATCAACCTGATTTCACATAAGCTACCAGGCAAAAGACTGGAAAAAGCTTAATTTTTAAAACTAGTAACTCATACTTGGTGATCAGAAAATATTGCAACATTCTCCAAAACTAGATACAAATATTCATTCATTCCACAGTATGGAAAGATATGTATTAACTGTCTGACACTATACTAGCTGCATTCAAAGAACCTAAAAATACAGTTTTAAAGTCTGAAAGTTTATAGTATAAAAGGAAGAATAGATACTTCCAAGTGGATATTTCCCTAATAAAAGTCAGAAAAATTGGGGAAATGTTATAGAAAATATTAGAAAGCTATTGTTTTAATCAATGAAAGCAACAATTTATTTCTTCTTTGAGGAGACTTAGAAATAAATCAACAAACATATTTATTTGATTTTTAAGTCAATATAATTGTTCTGATTACCAGAAAAAATACATGCATATATTCTGCCACTCTTGACAATGGTAACATGCCTGCAGATAGTGGCAACTGTGATGGTTAGGTTCATGTGTCATCTTGGTTAGATTTTGTTGTCCAGTCACTTGACCAAGCAAATACTGTCTGATTGCTAGTGTGAAGATATTTTGTGCATTTAAACTATCAGTAAATTATTGCATCTATGACTGACTACATCTAAAATCAACTGAGGAGTTTGCCTTCAACAATGAGAGAAGTCTCATCCAATCAATTGAAGGCCTGAAAGGGAGAAGTGATGATTGAACCAAACAGGAAACTAAAGCAATTTACGGTCTCAAAAAGAAGGGTCTGCTAATGCAAATATCTAAAATGTGAAAACAAATTTGGAATTGGATAATGCATAGAGAAAAGAAGAACATTTTTGGGGTGGGGTGTCAAAATGAGTGAGAGCTCTAGAGAAAGTTTATGTCATCTTAAATAAAATATAATTCATCATGAAAAGGAATATGAATGCTAACAGTATTCCCAAATGTGTCATCGGAAATCAGAAGAAAGGTTATCCTTGTCATAAAGAGTTAGAGAATTTGGTGAAATAAAGATCTGATCTTGTATAGAAGGCAGAACATGAAAGTGATGAACTTGTATATCTAATTGATGAAATTTCCAAGGTAAGTGTGAAAGGCACAGCCTGGTTTCTCCTTACAGCTTATGGTAAAATGAAGTACAAAAGAAATAAGCTGAGAAATGAACATTTTATCACAAAGAAAACAGAAACTGATGATTTGGAAAATTCTGAGCCTGCACTGATAGTATGTTCTGTGACTAGGGTCAGAAGTGGCTATATCATGGACATCTCTGAGCTTCATGAAATTAAGTCCCTGAAGAAAAGGTCTCTATGTGAGGGTTTAAGTAAACATGGAACCAGTCAGCCATTTCTGTGGAAATCAAGATTTGAAAAGCAGTAATATATGAAGGATCTGTGAAATGTTTTATTGTGGGATGGTTTGGTCTGTTGTGAACTGCATGGAAACCCACGGTTTTTTTTTTTTGAAATTTATATGAGTAGAGCCACTGCCAGCATGGACTAAAAGGGACAGAGAAGGGATGAAATGAAAGAAGAATGACTTCAAGGCCCAACCATGGAACCTAAGGGCTGGACTGAAAGAGAAAATTTAACACCATGTGAATTGAGAATTTTACACATGAGTTTGAAGCAGACAGATCAACTGCCCCTATACCTGGAGGGGTAGGTTTTGTTCCCTGTTGTTCAGGAAAAATGTTGCTACCCCAATGCTCAGAGAGGGTGGGAACTTCACTTCAGTGTTTGGGAAAACATGGCTACTTCTCAAGCACTTAGAAGGAGCAGACCTGCTGTTCCATAAGGCCCCCAAAACAAACCATCAATTAATAGATGCTTCTAAAAACTTGGAATCTAATGGAGTTCATTCTGCTGGGTTTCCATAAGTGTTTGGGACATATGATCCCTGCTTTCCTTCCAATTTCCATTTGTGGGATGAGAAAATCTATCCTATACCTAATCCACCATTGTATATTAGAAGCAAATAACTTCTTTTATAGGTTTCACAGGTCCAAAGACAGAAAGGAACTGTGACCTAAGACAGGTCACACTCATAAGCAATTTTGATGAGGCTTTGTAATTAGCATTGTTACTGAAATGATTAAAAGATATCAAGGACGATTTTTTGTTTTTGTTTGTTTTTGTTTTTGTTTTTGCTGTGGGAAGAACACCTCTTTTTGGGCTCCAGAGAACAGACTGGCACCTTGAAGCTAGATTACTCAGAATAACACATATTCTTGAACTTAATCCATTCCCATGGCTGTGAATGCATTCTAAATAGGATCATTTGATGAGTTTACTTCAGTGAAGGAGTAGCCTGATTGAATCAAGATACATAGTAATCTTATTACTTAAGGAATTATAGGGAAGGCCACAGATAGAGTAAGCCAGAGGGAACATCCAGAAGCTGAAAATCAATGGAAACAAAAAGGGAGAAACAAAAAAAGGCTGCAAAATGCATTTCCTTATGAAAGAAAGGCCAAGCTCCATCTTCTGGGAGAAAGCATTGCCTTGCTGATGTCTTGATTTTGGACTTTTACTAGTGTCAAAATTGTGAGCCAATAATTTCACATTGTTCAGGCCAACCCATTGCATGATATTTGCTTTATCAGCCAAAAAACTAAAAAAGCATAAGAAAATAGAATTAACAAGGATTGGCCTTCAACAGAGTTTCAAAAGTAAACACACTTCTAACTTTTGCAAAGGATGCATCAAAATTGAAATAAAGAAAACCAAACTAATGAAAACCAAAAGAAATATAAAGTTAAAGGAATCCCTCCAAGAAACTTGTTCTCAGACACTGAAACTCCAGCAAGTCTAGGCAACATTCATAGATTTTTCAGCTTTTGGATTTGGGAATAGAAAATAAAGTTTCATTAAACTTTATTTTGAACCAGGAATCCATTAAACTGTGTGATTCACAATTCCTGAAATTTAAAATGAGAATAGTGATACACAAAATAAAATGAATTGGAGATAAAATAACTAATTAATGTCAAGTGTTCATTTATTTGGGTGTAAGAAATGAATACTTGACTAAGTGTTTAAACATATACACAGAGGACACTTACACAGCTGTCTAACTTACTGTATTGATCTTATCTGGCTAAATAATATTAAATCATAAAAGCCTGAGTTACAGACATGGATATTCTTCAGGAATTGAAAAATGAGCTTAGGGTGGAGCTCAAGAGGCATCTACAGCCACATTAACTCTTAGACAAAATAGCAAAGTTTATCTGAGTTTGGAGAGGTAAAGGATTTAAAAATAAATATCAATGGACTAGAAGAATGGAGAAAATTATATTGTGTGCATTTGGAACAAAAATAAAATGAATATATTCATCATGAAAGAAAGCAAAAATATACTATAGTACTACCCTGACATGTAAATACAAAAAAAATCTATCATTTATCAGCAAAAAATTTTTTCATAGTATTCCTTTATTAAAAGTCCATGGTCCATTGAGCATTTCTAATATTTTTAATATTTGTATACTCTATTATTTCTGAGTTAGGCTGACTAAAGTTTTATCAAATTTATTGTCATTTTCAAATAATCATTTTATTAAGAATTCTCTATTGCTTTCCTGTTTTCAATTTCTTTGATTTTTACACTAACATTTTACTTTCTTCTACTGTCATAGCACTTAATTTTCTATTCTTTCTTTGTTTCCTAAGGTGGAAGCATAGATTCCTGATTTTGGATCTTTCTTCTTTTTTCATAAATATACTCAATGCTATGAAATTCCCTCTATATATTGTTTTGCTGCATCTACAAATTGTTTATTTCTACTTTGTTTCTTTCATGTTTCTATAACTTCTGCTATTATTGTATCTTTCCTTTAACTGCTTGAACTGTCTGTATTTCAAACATTGTCAATCTTTCCTATCAAATTAATTTAATGTCCCCTCAAAAATATTTTGAACATATTCTACAGGATGTGGTAGTTTTCTGTCATTTTTCTTCAAGTAACAGAATTTATTATTTTTATTCATCTTTAGTGTATAAGTAATGGGTAAGTAGATCTTTAAAACTCCACTTATATGGTCATTATTCTTTCCTGTTGTATCTTGCTTGAATTCAAATGATAACTTGAATGATGAAAAAATGAAAAAAGGTTGAATTTAGGATTAATAATTTTTCATTTTCAAAATATTTCTTATGAGTTTAAATGAACATGTGTTCCAGCTTGAGAATTTATACAATTTATATTCTCTATATTTTTGTGTATTCATGTTTTTTCTGAGATTACCATGCCTAATGTTCTGATATAAACATGAATTTTACTTTCACTTTGTAATTTATGTTTTTTCCTATATATACAGAATATAAATAATATAGTTATATATATAGATATATATGTGACAGACATATATAATATAGATATAATGATATAGATATATAAATTTAGACAGAGATAAGTATTTAGATATAGACATAAATATAGATATAAATGTACTATTAATTAAAATTTTGTTTTGAGATAGTGTTTCCATCATAAAGTTAACAAATAAAAGAGTTCCAGTAGAACTGATTCTGTCATGTTACCCTTTTATAACCATATATACCAGAAATACACCACCTTCCAAAACTTAATGCATGGTGGCCACTAATCTAGTTTCTTTTTCTAAATTTTCTCTTCATTTCAACAATGATATAAAAGTGGAATGAAGCCATATGTAACTTTCAGAATTGACTTTTTTTCATTCAATATGATTTTATGGATAGTCACACAAGATGATGCATATATCAATAATTTGTTCATTTTTATTGGTGAATAGTATTCTAGGATATGCAGGTGTTCCAGATTGTTTAAACATCACCCACTGAAGCACATAAAGGCAGTTTCCAGATTTTGGTTTTTATGAATAAAATTTCTAACATTTAGGCATTTTTGTGATCCTAAGTTTTAATTCTTACTTCATATCTGTATGTCTTATATTTTATTTTATTGTCTCATAGCAGTGGTTTTAACATTCTATACTATTTTGAATAAAAATGGTGGCAACATGTATATTTGCATTGTTCTTGATCAATGGAGAAAGCCATCAATCTTTCACCATTAAGTATCATGTTAGCAGTAGCATATTTTTGAAGATGCACATTATAAACTTGAAAATATCCCTCTATACCAAGTTTACTGAAAATTTTAATTGTAAATTGGTGTTGACTTTAGTCAAAGCTGTTTTGTCAGTTGAGATAAATCATATTAATGTTCTTTTTGTTTTTCTCATATGATAGATTGCAACATTTTATTAATGGATGTTGTATTAACCATACAAACAGGGAATAAGCCTCACTTGATCATAGTGTATAAATAAATCTTCTAGCACATTGTTGGATTAAATTTGCCAATATTTTGTTGAGGATTCTTGCATCTAAATTCATGAGGCATATTAGTGTATAGCTATTTTGCTTGCATGTTTGATTGTTTGGTGTGTGTGTGTATGTATGGATGATTGTGTGTATGAATGTGTGTGTGTTTGTTTGATGTTTGTCTACATTTGGTTTTAGTATAATACTGCTAATATAAAATAGGTTGGTAAGTGCTCTTTCCTCCAATTTCTAGAGCAGATTATATAAAATTTCTGGGAACTAGTCTGTAAAGACTTTGCAGATTTCTGTGGCAAATCTGGGCTAAGAAAATTATTTTTAGGGACTTTTAAGATCACGACTCCAATTTCTTTAATGGAAAAACTATGCAAATTGTGTACTTCAGCTTGATTAAAGTTTGATATTTTGTTATTTTCAAGAAAGTGGGGCATTTACCTTGTCAATATTAGGAGACTAAGTTGTTTCTAGTATTACAATATTATATGTTAATTTTTAAATTATTATTTTATTTTACAAGCAAACACTCTCAATTTACCCCTCCTTCTTCACTTACTATATCTTGTTTACACTTCCAAGAGATTTATGATTTTGTTGAATTTTATTAACTAACAGCTTTTACTTCATTGATTTTTCCAATGGATTTGCTGTTTTCAATTTTATTGATAAATGATTTTTACATTTTCAATCTCTGCTTTCTTGATGTATATTTTGCTCTTCTTTTTTTCTAGTTTTTGAGGTGGAAATTTAACTTATTTATTTGAGAATTTTACTTTTTACTAATGTAACTATTTGTGGAGATAGTTGATATAAGATGTATCATTGGAATACAGGCAAGTATCAGTATGAAAACAAGAGGGTAAAGGAGCAGGTAGACAAAGGGGGAAGATTGCTACTGAGCATGTTTGGTGACTTTTTTCAGCAAAAAGTAGTGCTATAAATATCACTTTTAACAATGCTTTAGGTGTGTCCAAAATTTTGATGTGTCTTCTTTCCTTTTTCATTTAATTTAATGTGCTTTCAAATTTCTTTAGAGGCTTCCTCATTAACTTATGGATAGTGTATAAATATGTAGTCTAGTTAACAAGTGTTTTGAGATTTTCTTCTTAGACTTCTAATAATGATTTCTAGTTTGATTTCATTTTGAACAGAGAACATATTCTCTAAGTTTCAAATTATTATATATTTTTGAGGATAATGTTATGGCTTAGTATATGGTTTATCTTGGTGACTTCCATGGGCCTATGAAACACTTGTATATTCTGTTATTGGTGAGTATAATGTGCCATAAAAGTCTACTAGGTCCTGCTTGTTAACATAGCTGTTGAGTCCTTTAATACTTGCTGATTTTGTTTATAGTTCTATTAATTTTGAAAGAGAAGTCTGTTAATTTCTTAAAGTATATCAGGTATTTATCTATTTCTCTCTCAGTTTTATCATTATTGTCACTTAATTTGCAATTTTGTTGTTTGAGATATATTTAATTGTTAAGTCATCCTGGTGGATTGACGATTTTAAAATAATATAATTCCTTTTTTATCCTGGCAATTTTCTTTGCTATATTTTCTACATTATATTATATTAGCAAAGACACTTCTGATTCCTTTTATCAATGATTCATGGTAAATATCTTTTATTTTGATTATACATAGTTATATTTGTAGTGAGTTTTTTTAGAGGGCATAAATTTGCACCTTTTATAAAACTCCATTCTATCATTGTTATTTTCATATAAGAAACTTTATTTTCAAAGTTGTTGTAGATTACATAAGTGTTACATCAAAAGCGTAAGGAATTCCCATATACCCCACTCCTTCCCCATTCTGTATTTCCCCTATTAATAACACCTTACATTAGCATGATACAGTTGTTACAATTAATGAAAACATATTAAAACACTGCTCCTAACCAAGATATATAGTTTACATTATTGTGTACATTTTGCACCACACAGTTTTATAGGTTTTGACAAAATGTATAATGACCTGTATCTGACATTGTGATATCATGCAGAACAATTCCCAATGCCCTAAAAATACCTTATGTTCTACCTATTCTCCCCTACTCCTCCCTTCAGAATGTCTGGTAACTCTTATTTTTATATCCTTTATATCAAAGATACAAGTTCTTTGATTACTCTACTAATAATAAGTCTATTTTGGTCCATGATTGTATTCTCCCCTTATGTTTTTTCATTCCTCAATCTTGAAGATTTTGGGATGGTGATTCCCACTCTGCTTGCAATTGAGAGGGGGCATAGATCTAATGGGGTAGATGAAAGGAACTATTTTGCTTGCCGTTGTAGATCCTCTTTGATTTTGGGATGAGCATTGTCCATCATCATAATTGTATTAGTTGTCCTCAGCAAGTCCAGTGAACTGGAGAGTTGTCTGCAATTATGCTGAGATTCAAGGCTTAACCAGCATATGAACAGACCAAGGATTTAAGTATCTGGGACACATATTGAATGAGTATAGTGTTATTTATAGGTTCAAATAAAAAAAGTAGAAAAATTATGTGTAGGAAGATTATAACTTAATCTAACTCTGTTAGATTTTAGAATTAGGCTGTCATTTATTCCAAGGTAAGGTACACCAACTGAGTGCTGATTGTGCTGATTTCATGGGGTGGCTTGCCTTGCTATAGCATTCACATGTCTAAAGAGCCCTCATCAGCACCCCGTGGTGATGCTTTGTTTAATGTGGCAGTTAATGAAATCTGCATGAAATGTGCATCAGCATTACCTCTGGAATGACCTCCCAACTCATTTGGAAATTTCTTAGCTGTAATAAATTTTATGTATTTAGTGTTTTCCCCTTTTGGTCAAGGTATTTTTTCCAAATGTATGACTGTTTTGGCAGTTGATATTAATCTCTCGGTTCTAGAGAGGCTTATCCCCAGGAGTCATGGCCCATGCTGGGGGCAGTTAATGAGATTATTTACTGAGTTTGGCTTAGAGAGAGGCCATAATTAATTAATAAGGAGGTTTTCAGGATGTGAATATTAGGAAAAAGTTTCAATTTTACAAGAATATGGTCCAGAGTTACAAGCATTAATAATGAAAGCTTGGTATTTTGATCTGATTTATTAGGCACTCTCTATGTAATCTAGTGATTCTTGCCACTCTATTTGACAACATAGCAAGACTTCCCAGGTTGGGGTTTTAATATTTTTTTGGTTATTGCATGGGTCTCCATCCACTGAGATAACATCTTATGACAACATGACCACATGCATATTCCATAGAGGCATGCCCCAGGTGCACCCTTCCTCACACATCCCTCTACTACTGATACATTGCACTTGTGACCTTCTCCTGTCATAGATGTTGAAACAATATATGCACAATTATATACTCAACCAGTCCTCAATCTCTCCAGAGGTCACCTGTTCCTTCCTCAAGCCCTCCCCCAGACTCCATGGATAGTCCAAGTCACCCCCAATGCTGCCACAAACACTCACACTCTAACACTATCAATCCCACTCACATTGATGTACCTCAATCACACTGTCCACATTTAATGCAATTGTTCTTATGATTGGGCTTGAGTTCACTGTTTTACTTCTTATTTTCTCTTTCTTCTCTACATTTTTCATTTATTTTCTACCTTCTGTAGATTTATTTGAACAGGTTTTATAATTCCATTTTGTTTCCTATGAAGTGGTTTATTGCATATCTCACTTTTATTGTTTGCTTTAAGTTTAAATTTTATATAAATAACCTAGCCCTGCCTAAAGGTATTGTTATTTGCCAGTTAAAGTAAGGCATAGTTCTCTTACTTCCCAAAACATCTTTCTCACTTATAATATAGTTATGAAAACTGTTCCCTTAAATTCTTTGGGAAGCACATCAAACAGTGTATATGTTTTCTTCAAATATCGTACTTAATTTACATTACCAAGGAAGAGAATGAGGTTGTATTCTTTACCAAACATTTTACTTCTCTAGTTTTCTTTACTCATTCCTGATGTGCCAATATTTCTCATTTTATCTTTTCATTACAGGTTATATCCTTTCTTTAGCCACTCATTTTTGATAGACCTGCTGGTGACACATTCTATTTGTCATACTTCATGTGAGAGTGCCTTGATTTCCCATTATTTCTAAAAGATATTTTCACTGGCTACAGAATACATTGTTGGCAGCTACTTTCTCTTTTCACTTGTAAAATGTTGTATTAATATTTTCTGGCCTCCAACATTTCCAAAGAGAAATTCTCTCTCATTTAAATAATGTTAGACCTAGGAGAGAAGCGCCAATTCAATTTTGCTTCTTCAAAAATATTTTCTTTGTTTCAGTTTTGAGAAGTTGGCTGTGGAAATTGTGAGAGTCATAATGTGGATTTCTTTGAATTTAACCTATTTGCTGTTTTCTCACCTACTTTTATCTATTTCTTTAGAAATTCTGGAAGTTTTAGTGATTATTTATTTGAGAGTTTGAAGATTTTGTGAATCTCCAAAAGCATCATGTTCTTGGAACTAATAAATTCTGGTGGGTGTAGGACTCTTTGATTATATTAGAGTCAGTTTTGATTAGATCCCTTTTGATTATATCACTCTAGGGCCTATGAATATACTATGTCAGTGAGACATAACTCAGTTTTGGTCTCCACCTTTTTGTTGGAGACTTATATAAATTTAGAACTAACAGCAGAAACACCACAAAGACAGCTTCCATTCTTACCCTGTCATATGACAACAGACTCCAAGATCTCCTACAGCCTCAGAAAGACAGAGAAACTACAAGAGGCTGAGAGAGATCCCGGATGCTGGGCTATGCAGAGCACAGAGGCAAGAGGCCCCTAAGAGTCTAGGCAGGTGGGGCAGCTCAAAGCTGAAAAGACAGAGCACTGCCATGTGCTTGATAGCCCACAGCTGAGCTGGGGAAGAAACAGAGCCTGGAAGAAAAGGCAGAGAGAGACTGGCAGAAACACTGTTATGTCTCGTTATATGGCAGAAGTCCACAGTAATGTTTAGCCAAGCTTTGTGAGACAGCATTCCTCATGATGCCTTGATTTGGACATTTTCACAGCCTCAGAAATATAAGCTTTTACAAAAATAAATTCCTATATTAAAAGTCAAGCCATTTCGGGTATTTTGCTCCCAGCTATTTTAGCAAACTAAAACATTCATTTAAATAGTTTTACAGCCCAAACCTTTTCTAATTTCATTTGAAGACTATGACATGAATATTTTACATTTCATTATAGTTCTGTGGAACTTAGAGCTCAATAAACTTTATCATCCTACTTCCTCTCTGTTGGTCATATTAGGTAAATCTATCACTTTATCAAAATTCACTAATTCTTTACTATGTCCCATCTTTCTTTTCAGTTGAATGAACTTACTGAGTTTTCGGTTTGGTTATTATATATTTATGTTCCAAATTTCCCTTTGGTAACCTCTTAGATATTTTCTTTATTTGCTGAAAATCTATTTTTATTATCTGAGATTATCTATTTTATATGTTTAAATCATATTCATAGCTTACATGACACATGATTTAGAATTAACAGACAGTGAATTTAAAATAATTATGATTTCTATGTTATAGATTATAATGGAAAAAGTAGACAAAAACAAGATCATATCAGTAACGTAAGCACAGAGAATGAAATTCTAATAAAGAATAATCAAAGTTAATGCTAGAAATTAAAAACACTATACAGAAATGAAAAATGCCTTTGATTAGCTAAGCAATAGATTGAACATACCTGAGGTAACAATCAGTAATCTTGAAGGTACATTAATAGAATTTCCTCACACCTACATACAAAGAGAACATAATTTAAAAATCTATATTTTCCTCAT
>JAQZBX010061751.1:0-17039 GCA_029593785.1 Cabassous unicinctus
GGGCAGGCCGGCACGGCGCCGTGGGCTGGTGCGGCAGGACCTCGCAGCAAGGGGGAGATAAGCAGACACAGAGAGGACGCGCAGCGAATGGACACAGCAGCACAAGCAGCAAGGCGGGTGATAAATAAAATAAATAAATCTTTAAAAAAAAAAAAAAAAAGAATACTGAAACTCACAGTAAACTTTTAACTATCTTATACTTGGTAAGAGAGCTAGAAATATCTAGGTAAAATAAAATTTGGTTGTATTATTTTTATGTTCTTTATCCCAAATTTTCAGTTTCCACAGATTGAGAGTTGCCTAGAAGCTAAAACTGATAAGTTTATAATAATGTTGATGTAATTAACAACCTGTACATGCCTAAAATATTTACACACTCTTTTGATTCCATTTATCTTTAGAAAATGCCACTTTTCAAAGTAAGCAGTTTTATTATATTTTCCTCTGAAATTATAAAAGATTATAATTTAGAATGAGAGGAGTGGTGATTTTGCTTTCATAAAACTAATAGTTGATTAGATACTCTAAATGCTATTGACCAAGGTCTTATATTATGATATTAATGGGTTATCATGGAAACTGTCATATGTTTGGTAAATCATTAAGTATATACTGTACTTTAAATGTAGGTTTTTACATCTAATTTTCCTTTTCTTTTATATAGTCTAGTGAGATGCCCAAATTAACAGAGCAGTTAGCAGGACCACTTCGTCAAATGCAGGTATGATTTTTTGAACTCTATGTTTTTTTAATATTAGGTTATAAAACAAATATTTTTGACAGTTTGACCATAGAAGTTTATCATTCCACAGAGACAACTCCCTTCAGGATTAAATATGTTGCTTGATGTCAGTCATGTCATTTAATGTTATTTTAATTAACATCATTTGTAATTTTATTTTCGTAATTAACATTCTCCCCAACCATTGTAATAAATTGTATAGAGTTGCTGTGAGTGCACATTTAAAACTGCATAATGTAGATAAGCTATACCCACACTTTAGTGTCTCCATTGATTTCTTCCTAGGTATTAATTAAGAAAAGGCATCGTGATGAAATAGTATTTAATTAACTTAATTTTTTCTATTCTAATTTACAACAAAGTTTTAAATCTGTTTTATCCTAAGAAATTGTTTATCTGTGAGTCCATACTCAAAGCCAATAGTTGCTTATATTAATAAAATTTGTGGTCTTATTATTTTCTTAGGGTAAACTGATTTTATCTACCTTTTTCAACATAGAAAGATGGGGAAGGATGAGGTAAGGCATTGCAAGAGAGGAATGAAAAAGTGATCATAAATAAGTTCCCTTCAATGGGACGTTTAATATCCTTAATATTACTAAGAAATTTAAACTTCCAGAACCAGGGAAATCTTTATAGGTATAAGAGTTTGACCTCCTAGATTACCAAGAAAAGAATGAGTCTTAAATTTTTTTGTGTGAAAAAAAAAACAAACTATTGAGATTCATATTTTTTAAGCATTTTTAGGGAAAAAACATCATTTTGCTATAGGATTTGTATTTTCTAAATATGTTTTGTTTTTGTTTCTTTTGTAAATAAGATAATTAGATGTTAAATGTTACTCTTGAATAATTTTAATGAAGGATTCTGGTTTTGATAGGAAAGGTACAACTGGGTTAAAATCATGCTCATGATATATTTTTCTTAGTTAACCACTTCAAAATAATGGGAAAACTTGGCTGTATGATCACCTAACAGGCACTCTACCGATTTTGAGGCAAAACATTCAAATTGAATGCACTATACTAGGAAGAACAGGGGGCCTTGTGTAATACTGGCTTTGGAAACTTAAAGAGAAAAGTGCTATTGGGGATCATTAGTAAAGAATTTTAAGGATATCTTTTGTCTTTAAAGGAATGTGCTAAAAGAATTGCAAAAGTTTCAGCAGAGGCCAAATTGGAAATTGATGAGGAAACTTATCTAAGCTCATTCAAACCTCACTTAATGGATGTAGTATATACCTGGGCTACTGGAGCTACATTTGCCCATATCTGCAAAATGACAGATGTCTTTGAAGGTATGGTTAAATTTCATATACATACATTTCTTTCTGATATAAAAAGTATATTTATGATTATCTTGTTTTAACTAAAGAGGGTAAAAAATATGGTTTTTTTGGTTAAAAAAAGGAATCGTTTGCTTAAATAGATGAAAAGAATTTTCTACAAATCCTCCTTATTTGTATTATTTAATAAGCACAGTCTGTTCATTGTAAATACTTTAGGAAACTGTTTCAACATTTCATAATTTTTGCGTGGATTGCTGCAATCACAAATAATTACAAGATCCAAATAAGTCATATTTGTGTGGATATTTTTGCTTCTTTATTTCTGTTCCCTTCATAAGAACTTAATGGCTTGAGTATTAGTCAGGGTTCTCTAGGGAAACAGTACTGGCAGGAGATATTTGTAAATATTATGAGATTTTTATAAGAATTGTCTCACACGATTGTGGGGGATGTACAAGTCCAAGTTCCATAGGGCAGGCTGCAAGCTGGGAACTCCAATGAAGGTTTTCAGTGAATTCCCCAGGAGAAGCTGGCTGGCTGAAGTAAAGATGGAAGTTCTCCCTTCTGACTATTGAAATCATCACTTCTTTTAAAGCCAGGGCAGTGCTTGTTTGACTAAACAACTGGACACCAAAACCTGACCAAGTTGATATATGACAGCTTGTTATATAATCCCGCTAAAAATGCTATTATTGTATTTCTAGTAACAAACTTGATCGATGATCGAAGATGCACCAGTTAAAATTCTATGCAACATGATATTAAAATTTTAAACTATAAGTTTTTACTTCACTGCATTGAACTTTTTTTTGCATTGAGTTTTGAGGATTTTGATGTTATAGTTTATAGTACTTTTTTGTTGTTGTTGTGTTTTAGTCCCTGTCCTAAGGGTTATAAATTTCTAAATCTCCACTGCAGTCATCATTTAGTAAAGTGGTCCCTAAATCATCTTCTCATTATTATATTCAGTGATTGGGAGATCACTGTTTATCAAGTAACTACCAAGTACGGTCACTGTGCTAAGCACTTTTTATGACTGAGATCTAATCACCAAAATAGCAAGGCAAGGTAGATATTATCAGTGCCCATTTTGCACAAGGAGATGGAGGTTCAGAAAGATAAATAATTTGGCCCTGTTTGTGGAGGTAGTACATGACGGCACTGCGATATGAACCCTGGTGTCTGTGGCAGCAAATCATATGGTAGTTGATAACTTCATCCAAACACTGTAACACCTTATCCTTGAATTTTGGACCACCTAACGACTTCTTAAACCCTAGTCTAGACTACTCAGTACATCCATAGGAAATAAATGCTTAGATGATTGATAAGAAGATCTCTTATAGTTTGTGGTCTATGAGAAGAGGGAATCATAACATACCTCACTAGTGAACAGTGCTTAATACATAAGAACCTAGGTAGATCTAAGACAGCTTGTGTTTTAGGGGCACAAAGGTAATCAAATACAGCATTATCCCTCTTATTCTACATAAGTAACTCTGAGACTTGTTAATTATAGTGCATATTTATATAATATCTGCCTTTCTGAGAAGTCAAAGACAGTGGCATAAAACATAAGTTTTAATAAATCAAGGGGCAGTAGACCTACTTGTTAAATGAGTGAAATAAAAAAAATCTAGGGAAACCTATAAAATTGTCTTTGTGGATTATTTTCCTGTCCTTTGTACTTAAATGGAAAAGTTACCACATTATTATTATTGTAGTTCTGCCTTGCCTGCAGTGAAATATATTTGTGATCCTAACATCAGGCCAAACTCATTAAAACTACCTAGATAGGAGTATTAAATTAGAGTCAGGATGCGAAATGTGAGGAACCACTTTGGGAGATGTCAGAAAGCAGGAGGCAGAAACACTGTTCATGGAAACGTGCTGCTTTCTGTCCTCAATGAGGATGATGCTGTTTTTTTCAAGAACCTGATAGGCCTGATGTTTATAAAAATGTTCTTGTAAAAAAGCACATGGGCCTAAATGTCCACCAACTGATGAATAGGTAAATAAAATGAGGACTATCCATATAATAGAATATTATTTGGCCATCAAAAGGAATGAAGTAATGATTCATGCTACAACATGGATGAATCTTGCCACATTAGCTAACTGAAAGAAGTCTGACACTAAAGGCCACATAATGTATAATTCATTTACATGAAATGTCCAAAATAGGCAAATCCATAGAGACAGAAAGTGGATTAGTGATCGCCTAAGGCTGGGGTGTTGGGGAAAAAATGGGGAGTGACTGCTAATGGGCACAGAGTTTCTTTTTGGGGTAATGAGAATGTTCTGGAATAAATAGTGGTGATGGTTGCATGGCTGTAAATATACCAACAGCCACAGAATTGTATTTAAAAGGATAAATTTTATGCTATGTGAATTATATCTCAATGTGAGTTCTTACACAATGGTGATGTAAGCGGAGTATAAAAAAAGGTCAGTGACACTGAATTGTACACTTTTAAATGGTTAAAATGGTGCAGTTTATGTTATGTGTCTTTTACCACAACAGTTAACAACAAAAAACAGGCAGTCACTAGCATGAATTTGTTTTCTCTGTCTACTCTGGCATGACTACAAAAGATTTGTATTATACTGATAGATTAGTGTGTTTACTTCTGTTTCTGGTCAGTTTTAAGATAACCTAGGTGTGGGTTATGGCTTTTAAGCTTTTGTCTAGCACTTAGTCTAGCTGGTCCTAATTCATGAGGCAGAATGACTTCCGAAGCTAAAGTAATGAGAGTCCTTGGACTACAGCATCTTCAGCAATAGGTAGGAACAATAAAGCACTGCTAAACAGTAGTCTTCACTAATCCTGTGGGGAGTGGCCTCTATGCTGCAGGCAGCTTGTGGATAGTATTTGTGCACACACAGGGTAATTTGTTGAGATTCTGTGGGCACCAACTGCTGGTCGTATTTTCTTAATTGTTCTCTTGTCATCTGAGACTTTATCAGAACTAAGTTTTTTCTGAAATTGAAGTGTTTACAAAATATGACATGGCAGTGTTCTCTGGCTCGAATGTTTGTTCACTTGCTTTAGTTTAAACTTTGTCCTAGTAATTTATTTCATATGCTTTGACCTTTGATAACTTTTTCAGATTCTGATTATTAACATGAGTTACTCAATTGGTAGAAATACTGAAAGAGTATCAGATTGTGTTTCCTGGTACACATTTGAAATCAGTCAAAACAAAGTTTGTGAGAGAGGTAACTGGCTCTTTGATGCCCTACATTAGAAGACTTGATAAAGGATTTCATTTCAATCCTATATGCCATGTGAAAATTTGCTCTGTTCTTTTCTTTTTTAAAGTGCTATATATTTACCTTTTAAGCCATTACCAAATTTAATTCCCTTCAAATAGAAGTATTTGCATAAATAAACACTATCTGTTTACCTAGATAATGTACTGGTAATTACTTCCTCTACCCTACCGTCACTCTCTCTAGATGCCCAAAAGTTTCTGTAACTGGATTTCCTTTTTCATTGCAAGGCAGTATTGGAGCCCGGCATTCCTTAATCCTGTATTACCTAGCAGCTGAGAATGGATGTAAATATAGCCAACATTTATCGAACTTCTGTTGTGTTAACGCTTGTTAGGTATTGCACACACATTATTTCATTCATTTCTTACAATAACCCCATGACATAGGGATTTTGTAGTAAATTTTTATAACCATAACCTATTTACAAAAAAAATGAGTGGGTTTTTATTTAAGTTAAAAAAGGTTATAGCAAAAATCTGGGTGATAGTGCTAATGATTGGAATTTATAAAACACTACCTTAAAGAAATAACTGAGGGACCAGACCACAAATGATTATCCTAATAGAAAAATATTACTCTTGGAGCACCCAGAACCATTTGCTTAAATTAATGCTGAAACATGCACCAGAGCTTCCTATTGGCATTTGAGTTAATGGTATCAGGTTTATGGGCAGGTAGAGCCCTGTTCTGTTTAGGATGGGAAGGAGCATAGACTCCCCAGCTAAGGACTGCCACCCTCATTTTGTTGCTTGTGCCTGCACAAGGGCACCCAGCAAAAGGGGTGTGTAGCAGTTGAAATCTGAAGGTGCTGTCCATATGGATTTACCAGTGGAACTAAGGGGTGGTGTCTTCTGATTCCACAATAGCATGGTGTTCATATGGGCTAGTGACTGTCCTGGCTGTCTCTCAATAGGCTCATAATCTTATTACCCCTTCTTATGAAGCTGGTTGGTTGTGTGTGTATCTCATGGTTTTGCTTTCAGCCCCATCCTTTCCTGTATTGTGGCCTCATGGTATATTGTGCATTTTAATCCTCTCTCACCCCTGAGTTAACTGTCCTTCAGATGCTGTTAAATTCTGCTTTAAGTTTTTCCTGCTTAGGCCAAGTAATGAACTGTCTGTTCATTCTTGTTAATTTCCTTAGCCACATCCACAGCAAAGGAATAGTTATCTTCAACTTTTACAAGGTTCTAGCCTGTAAAGGTCTAAGATTCTTCCATGAATTTTTAGCTCCAAGGTTGAAAGAGAAGCCATTGCTTAAGGGCAGCTGTTAGAGTTGTCCCCACCATTTCAGGTGAGAGAGTGGGGTATCAGGAGACTTTGTTTCTGATATTAGCTCTAAAACTGTTTGCCTGAAAGCACTAACCACTTCTGTGTCTGAAAATGGCAGTAGGAATGTTGAAGGTAGGTAGAGTCCTCTCCTGTGAAGGAAACTGTAGTTTCTGTGAAATCACGGTTTTCTCATTAAAGGTTACTGGTAAAAGAAGCAGGAAGTCTATTTCATCTGTTCTCTTCATTTTCAAAATCTTGGAATAGTTTATTGGGATTGGAATGAGTTTCCCCAGTTACAGGAAGTAAACTCTAGGTGAATATCATATAGCTACTTCCTCACACCTATGGAGGCCTGTTGTGGAAAGGACACAGCCACTCTGCTTAGAGAGAACTTTCCTTCTGAGCTGCTCAGATAGCTGGGATTCTTCTTCCATATGCCATATGCATCACCAGCCTTGATCAAACTGATTAATCTACTTTGTCCATTGCTATATTTTCCTAGCATAGTTCTGCTGGAGAAAAATCATATGGAGTGATGTCACCAAAAAGCCATAGTCTCTAATCTCAGAATTATATGAAACCTTCCTACTAATAATAATAGTAGTCATCATCGTCATTACTGAGCACCAACTATACATATTACCTCATTTAGTCCGTCTCACAACTTGTTAGTTCCATTTGATGAGTACAGTTCCTCAGGTAGTAGATGGCACAGTTGAAATGCAGTCGCAGGTCTGTCCACCTCAAGAGGCTGTGCTTTTAGCCTCCATGCAAGACTACTTCTCTCAGGGGCAGTTCCAGACCTGTTCTCATCAAGCATCCATCTCAACTCCATCTCAGCTTTCTAGCTGATCACTTCTGTTTCAGAGGGAAGGGAGAAGACAGTAGGTCTGTCTTCTTACAAACTCACAGGTAAATGTCCTTTTCCTTACTTTTATCTACCTCGGAGAAAGAACCTTTCCTCCCTGTTGCTGTGAATCCCAGGAGCTTCCTCCATACTTTTTGCCACCCTCCTCAATCTTGAATCATGTCCTTTCTGCTTCCTCACTCTTTAGCACATAAATGCTTTAATTTCTCATCTATACCTTCTCCAACTTCAACATAACAAGTGGTTAGGAGCACAAATCTAAGTTCACGTCCTACCCGCTCACTAGATTTGTAATCCTGTGCCTCAGTTTCTTTGGCTGTATAATGGGGAGGATAATAATAGTACCTGTTCTCATGTTGTGAGATAATGTATGTAGACCCATTAGTACAGTGCCTGGCACTTGGCATTCAGTCAGTGTTAGCTGCTGCTTTCAGTTTTTTTAAACAGTTATTTTGTTGTCATCATCATCACCCTGAATGCCTCCTTCCTTTTACAACTAGGCTTCTAGAAAGAGTAGTTGAGAGTAGACCATCTTCGGCTCCCTACCTTCCATTTCCTTCTTCATCCATAGTAATTCAAAGCCCCTGACTATTCACTGAAACCACTCTTGTTAAAGTCAACTATGACTACCTAATTGCCAAATTCAGAAAGCAGACCCTTTGGCTTGATCTTGTCGTTTTTTACAACTTCCTGTTTCTTGAAACCCATAATATAAATTCTTGGGCATTACCTAGCAATGGTGACTACTCCAGAATTTTAGAGTAAGGCCTAAAGCCTATTTAAAATATTAGTAATTTTTTTCTTAATTATTTTAAAATGTATAAACTGAATTTAATTGTAAATTAAAAATTTTTTAAGTACTATACATTTATTATAGAAAATTTGGGAAACACAGATAATTCATCTCTGTATGAGGCAATATAATGTAATAAGCTTAAGTGCATGGGCTCTAGAAATATACAAATTCTGACTCATTTATTCCTTTATTATTTACTCCAGGCTCTCACCTTAGGCAAGTTATATGTGTAACATCTTGGGGCTTCTCTTTTTTCTTCTTTATAAAATAGGGATAATAAAAGGTACCTATCACATAGAATTGTGACGCTCAAACAAGAACATTCACATAAAACAGAAAGTATAGTCCTGCCACAAAATAAGTGCTCAGAAAACATTGGACCTTACTATTCTTCCTCAAAACAGATTCACCCTAGTTTCATCTTTCCTTAATACTTAAGTGTCATTATAAGCATTAATTACATTACTCTTGTATAGTACAAGAAAGCCTTCCGTGTTAATTTAAGTTGTGAGCAGATGGGGGCAGGGGGGAGAGTATTGTTATTTTTTGTTTGTTTTTTAAAAGATTTATTTATCCCCCCTTCCCCCCTCATTGCTTGCAGTTTCTGTCTCTCTGTCCATTTGCTGTCCATTTGCCTTCTCCAGGAGGCACCAGGAACCAAACCCGAGACCACCCGTGTGTTAGGTGGGAGCCCAATTACTTGAGCCACATCTGCTTCCTGAGAGTATTGTTTTTGCACCTAGTTTTTGATAGCTGAATTTTATAGGATTTGTTTCTATTTTCACTGCCACTTTTCTGCTAGAAGCTAAGTAACTTGGATAGAATCATATTTAAAATAGTGCATATAGGCTGCACTAAGGCTGGGGGTTTTCTCTAAGAACTTCATGGACCTATTAGGAGAGGAGGAAGGACAAAAAAAGTTATGATCTTTGAATATTTTGGCTGAAGGGCTTTATCATCACCTACATTCCTTTAAGGATTTACCCTTTTCAAAGAACCTGTACATCTCTTATCTCAGGTAAGACAAATTCAGAGTTAGGTAGATCAATCATGTCTTTTAATTTATTATTTTAAATCTGAGACGAGAAAGAGAAGAGTAAAGTAAGGGCCTAGATCTCAGAGCTGATTACTTAATGGCAGAATCTGGACAAGAACCCCAGTGTCCATTTAGTCTTGTTTCCTTTAACTCCTGGTTCCTCAGCTCACTCCTTTGCAGAATAAAGTAAGCAAATATCCTTATATATAGAAGATGGTATGATTTTTTAAATGGTTTGCCCCCATATGTATTTTGAGGTGACATATGCTAGTAGTGGTCCTCTCCTTTTTGACTAATCCCATAAACCTACTGCCTAAAACAGCTGTATATTTGTATTCTTATTGCTGTGGCCCATAGATGTGCTCACAAGCCACTCGTTGTCCTCATCATTTCCGCCCTTGAGCGGTATTTCCTTGGATTCTTGGGATCACCCCCAAGAGAAATGATGATCTGCATGTGCATGGGCGCTTACTACTGGATTGTGCTGACTCGGTTAGATAAAGGGCTTACACTTTTGCTTTTGTCCAAGCTCAAATTCCATTGTTCTGTAGGAGTTAAATCTCTCAGCTGTTTTTCCACCTTGAGCACATTAGAACATAATGTAGAGAGCATTAAAAACATTGATCAATGAGTGAATTATAAGAACCGATGAATGTTCATGGTTGCAGGACATCAGTGAAGACCTTATTAAACTGTGCTTTAAATTATGAGTGCATTGTTCCTACAACTTGCATTTTAAGACAGAACTGATATTCCTAAATAAAGGATGTATATCAGACAATAAAAATGAAGTCCCAAGAGTTTTAAAACTTAGGCAGGTAGCACTTAGAGAAAGGATCGCAGGTGCCTCATTCCAGAAGTCTGACAGAAGTGAAACTGTTTACGGCTTCAGCTTTGATACAAACTTATCTCAGATAGGGAGTCAAGTCCCATGGAAAAAGGCTTGTCTTCTCTTCTAGGCTTCCTTAAGGACACGCTGTATAAAGAAAGCACTGATGAAAAAGCCTAAGATCAAGAAGAATGAATGATTGTACCTTTAAAATCACAAATCTGATCCTCTTACTCCCTTGCTTAAAAACCTCCTATGGAATTCTCTTCAGAGGAGGGAAGAGACACCCTCAGTAGACCATGCTCAGGGCCCTTTGGTAGCTGCAGTTTGTCAGGCTTCACTGCCTTATCTCAGTGGCCTTCCCTTGTCACTGTCAGATACCTCCTCACTCTTATAGACCCCGATTATTTATCTTTGCCAGCCTCACCCAAAGATGCTCCCTCCTTAATAGCAGATGTCAACACATTATAATAAATTCATGTCTCTCTCTACCCATTAATCAAAGTTGTAATGACACCTTTCATCTTTGTAGCCTTCCCAGTGCCTCGTGCTTAGCAGGTAGCCAGCCAGTCAAATCACTGGCTCAATTTACTGCTTGGGAATCCCTTAAAGTAAAGTACTTTAAGTTAATCATCCCATGTTCCCTTGCCTTGCCGCTTAACAAAAACTCTACTGTTTCTCATTATTTCCGTTTTTATAAATAATTTGTTTCCTTTTCTGTCCAGGCAGCATAATTCGTTGTATGAGGCGTCTGGAGGAATTGCTTCGGCAGATGTGTCAAGCAGCAAAAGCCATTGGAAACACAGAGCTGGAGAATAAATTTGCAGAAGGTCAGTATCTAGTCCATAAGCTTTTTGTAGTAATCCAAGAATCCAGGCAAGTCTTGTGAGACTCAAGCCCTTAATCACAACGTAGGAGTACTTTTTCATATGCTCCCCCAACTGGATTGCCTTGAATAAGCATCTAGTCATGTTTATATAAACATGTTTGAGGTTTTACCTATACATTCATTTATAAATACTTATTGTGTGTGTACTATGTATCAGTCATTGTTCGAAGCAGGTGATGCAGCAGAGAACAGAACAGGCCAATCCCTCCCTGCATGGAGCTTACATTCTAGTGGAGGGAGATGGACAGTAAACAAGTCAACAATTAAAATATATCAGCAGATGGTGGTAGGTTTTACAGAAAAAATAAAAAAGCTGGTAAAGAGAATAGGGAAGTGGGCGTAGATGACATGGTCTGGGGACCCCCCACTCAGAAGATGATACTTGAAGTCCCTGAGGTAGTAAATATGCTTAATTTACTTGTGCAAACAGCAAGAGGCTCGCATGGTATGAGCAGAGTGAGCAAGGAGTAGAACAGGGGGTGGAGGGAGACAGTGCAGCCCCCATCCCCAGGCTTTTTACTCTGAAGTAATTGAGAACATGGCATAGGAGTGTTGTGCCCCTAGTTGGGTTTTACAAGGATAATTCATGCTGTTGCATTGTAGGCAGATTTGTAGAGCACAAAGACCAGACAGACAAGATGGTCAGAATCAAGGTGGTAGTTAATTTTTTTTTGAATGGGGAGTGGGGAGGTTATGCATGCTTGTAGATAGGTTTGTCCTTTCCACTTGAATCTCAGCCAAGAGAAAGAACTATGAGTTAAAGCATCAGAATAGCAGCCACATTTTTGTTCAGAGACCAGCAATCAATCCTAGTGATTTCTGCTAACCATTTAGTGTCTGAGGGAGAAGAGGTCTGCAGATGCTGACTTACGTTTCCACATTGTTGACAGAGGCAGACCTATTCATTCACTCAGGATTTAAGTCTCAGTACGAACATTGAAAAGATTTTTAAAATATCTGTTCTTAGTTTAGAAAGAATTTCACATGGTAACCAAAAGTACATTGTTTTTTGATGTAGGTTGAAAATTCATGCTTTTGGATCACCTAACTGCTTTTGACAGCCTTGTCCTTACCCAGATAATTCTTTTTGAATAGTTTTACACACACAGTGCTTTAGAGTCAAGAGTCTTAAGAACAGGGTCTAGTTTCTAAGCTTTCCATCTCTGAGGGGTGGCTTTGCTGGTCTGAGAGATAACTAGAGAAGTTGAGAGGGTTTTTTTATTTTCCACCAATTTAATTATTTAAAACCCCAATGGAGTAGAGTTATGTTCTTTGTGGTACTAAAATTTTAAACTGTATTTTTTTCCTCTTAGGAATCACCAAAATCAAGAGAGATATTGTGTTTGCTGCAAGCCTCTACTTATGAAGAGTCAACTTAAGGAATGTGCGATTTTAAATTGTTCACCACCTGTCTGCTTGCAGTAGGCTACAAATGCTTACAAGTGTTGATGTGGTTCTTCCATCTCAAGACAGTCATCCTCAGAGTTTTAATATGTATTATATTTAAATCAAGCATCATTCTAACGAGCATATTACATACATGTTTGTATATAAGCAATACATTTTTAAATAAAAAAATGTACAGGTGGGGCATTGTTTTAGTGAAAGGCTTGAAATTTTTTAATGAACTTAGAGCTATTAGATAACCACTGTGTTAAATGTAACTATATACACACAGGTAAAGTGGGCATACAAGAGGTATAGCAGCAGCAGTCCCTTAAAGGCCTGTACACCAGGAAGAAAGATGCATCTTCTTGCCTTCCAGTGCAATCATTTTCCTTTAGAAAGCAGGCCAGCTTCATGTGGGCATCCTGCCACCCATCAAGGTTGGTGATTGCTCCGATAGTGATTCCCCGTTGCTGTTTCGTGCAGAGTTGTATGAGAGTCCTCTTCTTTTCTATCTTTAAAAGGAGACTCTTTCTCCTTGAAGAAATCTGATACATACACAGCCTATATAAAACAGGTTATACTTAGAATGAGGCAAAGTATTTAGCAACATAATTTACATAATTTTAAAAATCATATACAAATATAAAGTTGTAAGCACTTTGCAAAAAATAAATATTAACAAAAGGATATGCACTGGGGTACAGATAACAAGAATATAAAATTAGTGGCTAATAGGAATTTTTGTTAAAGGAGAATCTCCCAAATTGAAATTTGCTTTGTTCTCTCTCCGGCAAAGAGCTTCATCTACCAGCACTTAATGAGTTATACTCCATGTAACTTAGTTTTTTTGTTTTTTTTTTTCAAATTCATACCAAAAAAAACCTGCTAATATAGTTTTAGCCAGAACCTGTTACAGAACACAGAGGATTAACATGGGGATTCTTAACCACTAGCAATTACTGAGCCACATTCTCACTGCATAGTTTTCTTACTGGGGAATTTTCCTACAAATTTATCCAATGCTTATCAATGTTATATGCAGGCTGCTGCCCTGTAGTACTTACAACTATTATTGCAACCAGAGCTCCTTGAATAAGTCCAGTCAACACGTCACTCCAATGGTGTTTGTAATCAGAAATTCGTGAAAGGCCCACATAAATGGATACAGCAACAAGACCAAATTGCAGTGTGGGACGTAAGAGTCTTGCCCAGTCTCCTTTCATCCTGGCTTGAAGATAAAGCTATTAGAAAAGATAAAAATAATTTCTTTTACTTTACCAACTAAAAACATATCTTGCTTTATTATAAACCTAGATCTGTCTAGAGTGTAGTTGGGAAAATAGGTATGCCCAAGGTTGTTAGCATTTTAGATGAGTGTTTATCACTGTTTTGATTTGTCCTGACACAACTTTTATATTAGTATCAACCAAAACCTCCCCTGTGATAAACACTCCCCTAAAATGATTATTATTATATACAATAGGACTTTAGGCAAACATTCTTGTCCTCATTAAGACTTAAAAATGAACCCATTTAAGCATACATACAAAAGAAACAAACAAAAAACCCATCACCCCAGTAACTTGTGTTTAGAAAAACTAGAGTTATTACCCTTCAAATTATAAAACAAGGCAAAATGGTTTCCCTGATTATGACTTTGCAGTTTCTGTGGCAGCTCCTCCCCTTGCAATTTGGGTTCTAATTCTGCCAGTCAAAGGCAAGTCTTGTCATTAAGTCCAAGTCTTGGGGTAAACTGCTCACATCTTGAGCACAGGTTGCCCCTGGCCTGGACCAGCCTACAGTGTTTGCTATCCAGCTTCTCTAGGGACTGAGTTTAATTAACCAAACATTAGTTGAGTTCCCCTACCTCAAATTATTTAACAGGTCAACTGAGACTGAATAAATCATGTATATTTATTATATAATAATCTGCATAAATAAGTAATACAGATTGTAGTTTAGTCATGATCCAGCAAGAGTCTATTTCAATACCGTCTGTACCCTTTAAATTCTATGACTTTTCTATACACTAATCAGGCCTGAGAATTTATTCCCATTTTCCATGTTAACCTGCCTTTGTCTTATAATGCATCCCTAAAGATTTTATTTATTTTAAACTGTACTGACATATATAACATAAAACTTGCCACTTTAACCATTTTTAACTGTCTGTGAGAGAGAAGGAAGAGAAAGAGTGCCTAATCTCTATCAATAAGAATTTTTAACACACTTAAAATTCTGTTCAGTAATTCATTGCTCATTTGTTTAATTAAATACATTCCTCAGCAATCAATTTACATGGCTCTGCCCATTAACAATGGCTATTTAAAATAGACACAAATATGGTATTCAGTTCTCAGCAGCTGGCAAAGATCCACAGATTGTCTAGTTTTATCAAGTACTTAGTATAAACATCTAAATAAAAGAGTACACCAGTTTAACTGAGTCTGACTCATTAGCTAGTTGAAGTGCTACTGGTTTTTAAGGATCCCCTATCCTATCACACACACTTTTTTTTTTTTTTTGGTTCAGGCTATTTAGCAAAGTCAGGAGTAGGAGACATGTCTCAAAATTCTGGAGTTGGGAATACAGTTCTACTTGAAGCCAGAGACTTCCTTTTACATCCAGTTAGGTAACACAATCATGGAGTTACCTCATTAGGTCTAGCTTAATTGGAAATTTCTTACTCACTATTAAGGGGGGAAATTCCTTGATTACAGCCAAAGCCAAGTTTGGGATATAACTGGCAATTATTGACAGCTATCCCCATTCTTGTTGAGCTGCCTTTTCATAAGTAAACATGGGGCACTGTAGTGGGCTGAATTATGTACCCCAGGAAAAACGTGATTTTAATCCCATCCCTATGGGTATGAACCCATTGTAAACTGGACCTTTTGGAGATGTTATTCTTAGCTGAGTTGTGGCTAACTATGTCAGAATGGGTCTTAATCCAATATGGCTAAAGTCCTTATAAGCAGGGGAAATGGACATACACACAAGCCACAGGGAGGAACCAAAAGCTGAAAGTCAAGAGAATCAGGAAGGAAAAGGAGAGGACACTGCCACGTGACAGAAAAACCAGGGAACTCAAGGATTGCTGGCCAGCCAGAACACTACTGGCTCCAGGAAGAAGCAAGCTTTGAAGGCTTTGAAACTGAGCTGATAAATTCCTGTTAAGCCATCCCATTGTGTAGTATTTGTCTTAGCCTGGAAACTAAGACAGGCACCATTTATACTTCCAAAACATTGTGTCCCACAGAGTGTTAAGAGAATTCTTATCATTTAAGAAAAAAACTTTGGTTGAACTGGGGTGATCCAACACTAACACACCTCATTATACAATAATGATATTCAGTGGAAAAACAACCATTCGTTAATATTTTCAAATATTTATCAAGTACCTACCATGTGCCAGGCATGAACATATTTACATCCTTTACACAGCCAAGCTACAGCCTAATGTGTCAGGATGGATGAGGGAAATCCCTTACATTCCAGTTTCTAGACAGTAGTGATCATAAGATACAGCTACCCATATGGGTTTTGCAAGCCATTTGCGCTCCTAGGTTATTCCTGTCCTCATTCTTCACAGGAACATAAGGTTAGTACATCACTTGGAGAAGGTTAATGTAGGTTATTAACAATAAAGACTTTAATCAGCTTTGATTCTAAAATTATTCAAAAAGAACACGAAGAAAGATTGAAGGACAAACATGTAGAAACACTGAAAAGCTAACAAAATTTCCATGTATGGGTTATTCACATAAAAATACATAATTTATAATTGTAGGAATTACATATACTTATGATTGCAGGCATCTTAGGACTATACCCATCTCTGCTAAGGAGACAGTAAGAGAAATCAGTAACAATTCTAAAATGGATTTGTTAGTCCCATTTTGTACTTCCAACCTGAAAAGATAGTACTTTCAAGGTCCTTCCTAACATGACTCTATTTTACCGCTGACAACTTACCATTATCCTTCCAAACAACCCTGACGTTGACTCTAGGTAGTCTTCAAACAAATGCTAATTATTATTTTGCCCAATTTTCTTCTCCAATATCCCTGTCCAAATAATTAACATTCACTTTATAGATCAGTAATAAAAAATGTTCCAATATGGGAAGCGGATGTGGCTCAAGTGATTGGGCTCCCGTCTACCATATAGGAGGTCCAGGGTTCAATTCCCGGGGCCTCCTGGTGAAAAGCAAGCTGGCCCACACAGGGGTGCTGGCGCAGCAAGATGATGCAACAAAAAGAGACACAGAAGAGAGACAATAAGACGCGCAGAAGATCAGGTGAGGTGGCACAATAGATTGAGCAGCCTGTCTCCACTCGGGGAAGGTCCCAGGATCGGTTCCTGGTGCTGCATAAAGAGAAGACAAGCAGACATAGAAGAACACACAGAAAGCAGGCAGCGAGCGCAAAAAAGTGGGGGGGGGGCGGGGAGAAATCCACTCCCATTAGCTGGCCTAAGGGCCCACATTGTTCTACATCTTTTCCCACATTTAGTTGATTATATTTGTAAAACTTTGTCAACCTAAAAATGTGTAAAGCATTATATTAACATTTAATTTAATTTACTTCTCTTTAATTAGTAAGATTATATATTTTTTATTAGAGAGTTTTAAGTTTATAGAAAATCATGCCAG
>JAQZBX010061752.1:0-17039 GCA_029593785.1 Cabassous unicinctus
ATAAGGGGAATGGATGAATTTTTGGTTCTTTTTCTTCTATTTTTTTTTTTTAAGAATTATTTATTTATTCCACCCCCCTCGTTGTTTGCTCTGTCTACTCTCTGTGTCTGTTCATTGTATGCTCTTTGTGTCTGCGCATCTTTTTTTAGGAGGCACGGGAACTGAACCCAGGACCTCCCATGTGGGAGGGAGGCACCCAATTGCTTGAACCACATCCGCTCCCTGCTTTTGTGTTTCTTGTTGCATTTCCTCGTCACATCTCCTTGTTGCGTCATCTTGTCAAATCATCTCGCTGCACCAGCCCATCGCTTCAGCTCACTGTCTTGCTCATCTTCTTTAAGAGGTAACAGGAACCAAAAATGGGACCTCCTGTGTGGTAGGTAGGTACCCAACTGCTTGAGCCACATCCGCTCCTTTTGGTTCTTAATGTCTATTGCCCTACTATTAATCTAAGCTTTCAAGACCATAAGCATTGTACAAGTTTTATCACAAGTAGGATAGTACTGATTGTTTTATATTTTTAATTATAATTTTTACAGTTTCACTAATTTCCTTGCTATTAGGAAAAAAAGTTGCTTAATTTTGGCATCTCTGATTTCTAATGAGGTTGGTTTTCTTCTTAAAATTAAATTTTTCACATTTATTAATTTTTCTTTATAAAAATTACCTCTTTTCAAGCAAAAATTTCCATCAACAAATATTAATATCTGTGAAGATGTAGGAGAAAGAAAAGGAAGAGGAGGAGGAAAGGGAACTTCAAGCCAAATTTCTCCACTGCAGGGACTAGATTTTTAATGTGTTCCACTCAGGTATGTCATCTTAAATAGACCAAACAGCATGAAATTTAAAAGCATATCAGGTTTACCTCTTCAAAGATGCTGCTAAATGAAGTTAGGATATTCTTATATATTCAGAACTTTTAATCACTGCTCCCAGCCTCAAATGCCAAAATACTAAGCAGCACACAAACAGCTTTGTGCTACTGAACATGAAACCACTCAGGTCAAAATGTCTTTGTGGCATATTTCTTATTCAGGAAACTTCAGGAATAAAAGCAAACTGCACATGTAGAAGCTAAAATGAAGTGCCTTTGCTGTAATAAAAGATAGAGTTTCCCTTTGCTTATAGGTATTCCTAATATTACATTTTATCCTAGCTTCTTATAAGGAATTTTAAAGAGTATATCTAGACAATGAAGCCCTTAAATGTTTTTCTACTTTATTATTCATAATAATAAGACTTGGAAGCAGCTGTGGCTCAATTGGTTGAGCTCCTTTTTACCATATGGGAGGCCCTGGGTTCGATTCCTGGGGCCTCCTAGAGAAGGCAAACCGGCCCGCGCTGCTTGGTGAGCTGACGGCCAGCGTGGCAAGATAACACAACAAAGGGAGACAGACACAGAAAAACACACAACAAATGGACACAGTGAGCACAAGCAGCAAGGGGAGGATAAATTAAAAAGTAAAATAATAAAATAGAAAATATAATAATAAGACTACTGTATGAGGAAGGAACCAACAATTTACTAAGACTATTATGGGAAGATTATGGACCAGAAAGCTCTAACCAAGAATCAGTCCTTCTACCATAATAACTATTAAATAGGAAGGGACAATCTGAATCAACAATTTTGAAACCCCAGATTCTAGTAGAACATTGTGCAGCATCCAGGTAAGAGCAGGAGAAAGAGGCTGGTAAATTGCAGTATGTACAGCTACCATTACCCACCCCACAGCCTCATGGCAGGCAGCAGGGTCCTATAGTGCAGCTTGCTGCTGTCAGGGTGGGATATAAAGACATTTCCCCAAGATCTGAGGGTGTATAGTCCAATCTGGATCACTGCTTTTGATCGGCTACTTCAGATTGATGAGGGTCGGCTTTGGGCATGGCCATTGTTCCAACCCACCTTTGGCAAGAGCAGCAGAGGAGTCTTAAAGGCAGTACCCTTCCTCAAAACTATGGAAAAAGTTAAGGGCTGCATTTACAGGGCAAGTGTCAAATCAAGAAAACGCAGTTTCAAAGAGCCACAGGAGAAGCTCCTGACACCCTTGCTCACCCCTTTCTAACTCTCTCCCAGAGTGTGGAGCTGGCCTGCACTCCCTTTGTGGCTTTTGGCTGGGAAAGACTGACCTAGGAAACTGTTCTTCAGCTCAACCCCTCTCCCCCACTTCCAGAATTTGCCCTCCAGGCAAAAGCGGTTTGGGGCTGTGAAAATGGTGCAACAAACAATTGAGTAGCTTGAGGCAAAGGCTTACCTGCTTTAATCCTGTGATGGAGCACCCCAGAGAGGGAGGGCCTCTGTTTCCTGGACAGTGGAGGGGAGATTCAAACTCCTATAAGCAAGGAGACTCCCAATGCCACTAGCAAGCACAAGCCCAGGACAAGACACAGGCCCAGTAAAGGCAGGGAGGACCCTGCTCACTTTGCTTTTGCCTTGGTCTGAAATTCTTGGTAAGACAGCTGAACTCCGAAGGAGACCACCAGCTAACACAAAGCCAATTAGCAATGACTGTGAGAGATGATTTTAGCATTGGTTTGGTTTCATTAGCAAGCGGCACTCAAGAAAATCTCAGTTATATCACCAGCTAGATATAAACTCAAGAAAGAGACAGTTGAGGGACTAAATTCCAGAGTTAACGTTTTAAAAAATGCAACATTCAACAAAAGATTACAAGACAAATAAATAAAAAGGAAATAGTGGCCCATCCAAAGAATAGGATAAAAATCCAGAATACATCAATGAAGAAGATCAGAGGATGTGGACAAACCAGAAAAAGACATTTTAAAAAGTGATCTTCTATATGCTCAACTTGATGGAGGAAAAGACAGAGAAAGAGCTAAAGGATATAAAAAAAAAGCCAATGAATGAAAAATATGAGAATCACAATAAAAAGACAGAAATGTTAAAAAGGAACCAAATGGAACTGGAGCTGAAGTCCACAATAATGGAAATGAAAAATTCCTGGGAGGGTTTCAGCAGCAGACTGGAGCTGGCAGAAGAAAGAATTAGCAAATTTGAAGACAAGACAATAGAAATGAGTCACCTGAGGAGCAGAAAGAAAAATAGAATAAGAAAAAGTAAAAACAGCCTAAGAGACTGGTGGGACACCATCAAGCATAACAATATAAACATTATGGGAGTTCCAGAGGGAGGAGAAGGAAAGAAAGGAGCAGAAAGACTATTCAAACAAATAATGGGGAAGTAGATGTGGCTCAAGTAGTTGGGTGCCTGCCTACCACTTGGGAATTCCCAGGTTTGGCACCTATTTCCTCCTAAAGAAGACGAGTAAGACAGTGAGCTGACACAATGGGCTGGCATGGCGAGCTAGGGCAACAAGATGATGCAACAAAGAGACACAAGGAGGAAAACACAATGAGAGACATTACAAGCAGGAAGTGGAGGTGGCTCAAGTGATTAGGCACCTCCCTCCCACATGGGAGGTCCTGGATTCAGTTCCCAGGCCTCCCAAAAAGAAGATGAGCAGACAGAGAGCAGACAGAGAGTGCAAAACAATGGAGGAGGGGGGCTAGGGAGAAATTTTTTTTTAATGAAAGAAAACTTCCCAAACGTGGATAAAAACATGAACATGTCCATCCAGGAAGCTCAACTAACACCAGACAGGATAAACATGAAGAAAAATATGCCCACATACATGCTGGTCAAACTGTCAAATGAAAGGACAAGGAGAGAGTTCTGAAAGCTGCATGAGAAAAGCAGTGTGTTATGGATAAGGGAGTCTTAATTAGAATAAGTGCTGATTTCTCACCAGAAACCATGGAGAAAAGAAGGCAGTGCGTTGTAATACTTAAAGAGTTGAGAGAAAACAACTGGCAACCAAAAATTCTATAGCTAGCAAGACTTTCTTTCAAAAATGAGGGAGAGATTAAGACATTCTCAGATAAACAAAAGCTGAGGGAGTTCATTAACATTAGACCTGCCCTACAAGGAATGCTAAAGAGAGCTCTTTAAACTGAAAGGAAAGGACACTAGAGAGTAGTAAAAGTGATATAAAGAAATTAATGCCTCCAGTAAAGGGTAATTATAAATAATATGTATCTTTTGGTATGTAACTCTACTTCTTACTACTTACAGGTGCTCAAATGAAACTGCATAAAAAATAATGGGAAATACAATGTTACAAAGATATAATTTGTAACAAGAACCCACTCTTCCCTAAAAAAGGTGGGTGGACAGAGGAGTATAGAAACAGTGTAAATGTATGCTACTGAAGTTAAGTTGGCAGGAAATTTAAAAAATGATTGTTATATATTTAAGATGTTAAATGTTAATCCCGTAGTAACCACAAAGAAAATATATGAAAAATATATCCAGAAAGAAATGAGAAAGAATGCAATATAATACAATGCAAAATATCAAACAAATATGAGAGTAGGCATTAACAGAAGAATGGAGAGCCAAAAAAGGTATAAGACTTACAAAGACTAAATAGCAAAATGGCAGAAGAAAGTCCTGCATTATCAGTAGTGACTTTAAATGTGAATGGATTATACTCTCCAGTCAAGAGGCTGAGATTGGCACAATTAATTAAAAAGCACAACCCAACTATATATGGTTTACAAGAGACTCACTTTAAATTCAAAGACATAAGTAAGTTGAAAGTGAAAGAATGGGAAAAATATATACCATGCACATTGCAACCAAAAGAGAACTGGAGTATCTACACTAATATCAAATAAAATAGACTTTAAGTCAAAAACTGTTACAAAAGACAAAGAAGGTCATCATATACTGATAAAGGGGTCATTTCAACAAGAAGGCATAACAATTATAAATATATATGCATCTACAATCAGAGCCTCAACTGTATGAAGTAAATATTGATTTGAAGGGAGAAATAGGTGGTTTTACATTCATAGTAGACGACTTTAATACACTGCCTTGAATAATGAATAGAACATTTAGACAGAAGACCAATAAGACTTAAATGATACTCCAAACTAATTAGACATAGCAGACATATATAGAACATTTCACCCAACAGCAGAATATACATTCTTCTCTAGTGCACATGGATCATTCTCCAGACCATTTATTAGGTCACAAAATACAACTCAATAAATTAAAAAAATATTGAAATCATACCATGTATCTTTTACAACCACAATATAATAACATTAGAAATTAATAACAGGGAAGAGTGGAAAATTCCTAAATATGTGGATTTAAACAACATACTGCTAAACAACCATAGGTCAAAGAAGAAATCACAAGAAAATTTAGGAAATATCTTGAAAATACAACATACCAAAACTTATGGGATGCAGTAAAGGCAGTGCCCAGAGGGAAATTTATAGCCCTAAATGTTTACACTAAAAAAAGAAGAAAGATACAAAATCAAAGACCTAACCTCACAACTGAAGGATCTAGAAATAGAAGAGCAAATTAAACTCAAAGTGAGCTGAAGGAAGGAAATAACAGATTAAAACAGAGAAAAAGGAAATACAGTAAGGGAAGAGAGAGAGAGAGAGAGAGAGAGAGAGAGAGAGAGAGAGAGAGAGAGAGAGAGAGAGAAACCCAACAAATCCAAAAGTTTGTTCTTTGAATGGATCGATAAAATTGACAAAACCTTTAGCTAGATGGATGAAGAAAAAAAGGACACAGATAACTAAAATCAGAAATGAATAGGAGGACATTATTACTAACCGCACAGAAATAGAAAGAACTATAAGAGGATAATATGTACAAATGTATGCCAACAAATTAGATAACCTAGATGAAATAGACAAATTCCTAGAAACAGACAAACTACCTATATTGACTCAAGAAAAATAGAAAATTACAACAAACCAATATCAAGAAAAGGGATTGAATGAGTAATCAAAATTCTCCAACAAAGAATATCCCAGGACTAGATGGCTACCAGAAGAATTTTACCAAACATTCCAAGAAAAATCCTGCTCAAATATATTCAAAAAATTGAAGAGGAGTGATCATTTTCAAACTTTTCTTTGAAGCCAGTATCATCCTCATACTAAAGCCAGATACAGATACCAAAAGAAAAGAAAATTACATACTAATATTGCTTATGAATTGATGCAAAGTTCCTCAACAAAATACTAACAAACTGAACCCAACGGCACAGAATTATACATCTCTGTATTAGTCAGCCAAAGGGGTGCTGATGCAAAGTACCAGAACTCTGTTGGCTTTTACAAAGGGTATTTATTTGGGGTAGAAGCTTTCCATCACAAGACCCTAAAGAGTCCATCTCAAGGTACCATAAGAGGTACTTTCTCACCCAAAGTCATTGGCCACATGTTGAAGCAAGATGGTGGGTGATGTCTGCAATGATTCAGCCTTCCTTCTTCCTCTTAAGGCTTCGTTGTCACAGCTTCTTCTGATCTCAGCTGTAGGCCGGCATAATGTTTGTCTCTCTCCAGAGGGCTAGTTTCTTTCCAGGCTCAGCTGCTCTGTTCTCTTCACAAGGTCAGCTGTGGAATACCAGGCTTACCTCTCTTCCCAGAGCCTCTTTTCCTTTGCCGTGTCTTTTTCTGTGTGAGTGTCTGTCCACCAAGGGGGCGGGGACTCAATGCCTTACTGACGTGGCTGAATCAGAGCCCTAATCTTAATTTAATCAAGTAAACCTAACCTTTGCATTTAATACAATCAAAGGGTATCATGCCCAGAGGAACTGAACAGTTTACAAACATAATATCTCTTTTTGGAATTCATAAATAATATCAAACTGTCACAATCATGATCAAGTTGAGATTTATCCCAGGTGCACAAGGTTGGATCAATATAAGAAACCAATATACTTAACATCATATTTAATGGTGAAAGACTGAAAGCCTTCCCTCAAATATCAGGAACAAGACAAGGATGCCACTGTTATTCAACATTGTATTGGAAGTTCTAGACAGACAAATATGGTAAGAAAAAAGAAAAAAAGACATGCAAATTGGAAAGAAAGAAATAAAACTTTCCCTATTTGTAGATAACATGATCCTAATTACAGAAAATCCTGAAAAATCCAGAACAATGCTAGTAGAGCTAATAAATTAATTGAGCATAGTGGTGGGGCATAAGATCAAAACCCCAAAATCAGTAGTATTTCTATAAATTACTAATGAACAATCTGAAGAAGAAATCAAGAAAAAATTCCATTTACAATAGCAACTAAAATAATGAAATATTTAGGAATAAATCTAACTAGAATGTAAAGGAGTTGTACACAAAATTACAAAACATTACTAAAAGAAATCAAAGGCATTCTATGATTATGGATTAGAAGACTAAATTTTGTTAAGATGTCAATTCTACCCAAAATGATTTACAAATTCAACACAATCCCAATCAAAATTCCTACAGCCTTCTCTGCAAAAATGGAACAGCCAATCATAAAATATATTTAGAAGGTTAAGGGGCCCCAGATAGTCAAAGCCATATTGTAAAAGAACATGATTGGAGGACTCACATTTCTCAATCTTAAAACTTATTACAAAGTCATTGTAACCAAAAGAGCATGGCACTGGTACAAGGACAGACATATAAATTTCATGTACAATCAAATTGCAAGTTCAGAATTTAACCCTCACATTATAGCTAACTGATTATTGACAAGGAAGCCAAAACCACTCAATTGGGAAAGAATAGTCTCAACAAATGTTGCTGGGAAATCTGGATGCCCATATGCAAAGGAATATACAACAATCAAATTAAAATGGAACAAAGACTTAAATATGAGAACCAGAACTATAAAACTCCTAGAAGAAAACATAGAAAAGCATCTTTAGGACCTTCTGTTAGGCAATGGTTTCTTAGACTTTACATTCAAACCACAAGCAACAAAAGAAAAAATAGATAAATGGGACTTCTTCAAAATTTTTGTGTATCAAAGGACTTTATCATGAAAGTGAAATCACAACCTACACAACCTACACATATTCAATAAGGGTTTCATATCCAGAATATATTTTAAAAATCTAAACTCAACAACAAAAATACGAACCTAATTAAAAAATGGGTACAAGACTTGAATAGACATTTCTCCAAATAAGATATAAAAATGGCCATTAAGCACATGAAAATATTTCAACATCCTTAACCATTAGGGAAATGCAAATCAAAACCACAATGAGATATCATTTCATACCCACTAGAATGGCTACTATTTAAAAATTGGAAAATTACAAGTGTTGGATAGAATGTAGACAAATAGGAACACTCATTCATTTTTGGTGGGAATTTAAAATAGATGGAAGCTGTGGAAGACAGCTTGGTGATTCCTTAGAAAGTTAAATACCATATTACCCAGCAATCCTACTTCTAGTTATACACTCAAAGCAACTGAAAAGCAGGGACTCCAACAGATATTTGCATACAGATGTTCATAGTGACATTATTCACAATAGCCAAAAGATGGAAGCAACCCAAGATTCCATCAACAAATGAATGGATAAACAAAATGTGGTATATACGTGCAAAGGAATATTATTCAGCCATAAAAAGGAATGAAGTTCTGACACATGTGACCTTGAAGTCATAATCTTGAGAAATAAGCCAAACACGAAAGTTCAAATATTGTATGATTTCACCGATAGGAAATAATTAAAATAAACAAATCCATTAAGTCAGAAATTAGAATATAAATTATCAGAGGCCAGGGGGTGGGGTAGGGAAAGGGGAGTTAATACGTAAATAGTACAGAGATTCTGTTTGAGACCATCAACATGTTTGGGTACTGGATGGTGGTGATGGTAGTAAAACAAGTACAACATTGCAAACATAATTAACAGAACTGAAATGTGTATTTGAATGTGGTTAAAAGGGGAAATGTGTTTATATTACTAGAATAAAAAATTAAAATATCCATAGGACTGTAAAACACAGTGAATCCTAAAGAATATCGTGAACTATAGATAATAGCACAATTATAAAAATGCTTTTTTTAATCAACAGTTGCAACAAATGTAGCACACTAATGCATGGTGTTAATAATAGGGTAGCATAGGGGTACTCTGGATTTTATGCATGATTTTTCTCTAAACCTACAGCTTCTCTAATAAAAAAAAATATTGAGAATGTCCCATTTTAAACACTAGGCACTTTCATTGTTAGTAAATCTTCACAACAATTGTGCTATCTATTATGGGCACTCAGAGAGATTTAAAAAATTGCCCATGTTCACATAGAAATTATGAGAAAAGGAAGCATTCGATCCAGTTCTCTCTGACTTCAAAGACCTAGAATTTTCCACTATCATGTCAGACATAGTTTTAGATTCTGAGGCAAAACAATTTGAAAATTTGCAAGGATGACTGATTAAAAACAGTGGAGGAAATTAGGCAACAGAATGAACTATGCCATTTTTCTCTGTATATACAGTGTGAACTATGGCACTGCCCAAGGAAATCCCTTTCAATTCTACCCTAAATATGCATTTATCTGTTCTGCATACCCAGTTTTCAATCAACTATTTTTTTTTTTCCATTTAACCTCACAGAATGTTTGATTCAGAAGGTGTTTGGAGGTTATCTATTCTAATATCTTCATTTTAGAGATTACAAAATGGCAGTTCCCAAATTTGGTCATAGTCTTCTTGGGGTAATTGAATTTGAGAAAGAGGGAGGACAGTAGAAAAGTTTTATTTGGATTATATTTTGAAGCAAAGAGAAGATGTTCATTGAGTATTTTTCTAATGAATGAGTGAATAAATGAGAGAATGTTCTTTTTTCCCAAAAATTTCGTTTTGTTTTTGTTTTTGTTTTGTTTTTTTAGCCAAATGCAACAGGGCTGTGGTGATGAGAACATACAGAGTTTTAAAAGCAGCAGGCACTGCCATAGTAGCTTTAGAACAAATGCCCTTTTTGCAGCACCTTTTCTCAGTCCTGATGAGGTGCTATAAGAAACAGTGCAATTGCTTTATTCTATTTAATATGGAGGTGTTACTATAGAAGCTTCACTCAAGGACAGAGTCACCTCCATGATGTCCCGTGGGAGACATTCCTCCCAAATCTCCATATCTGGAATAGCTGTGATTCTTAGGCAACTGATTTACTTTCCTCCAATAAAAGCTATGATTTTCACACTTATCATACTTGCCTCTCTATGTTGACCATTAGGAAATTCACTCAGACACACCTACTTTTCTGAAATGTTTGGAACTATGTGGTGTATATTTCATATGTGAATCATAAGCGTGGTTCCAGAATTTATTTTCTTACCTTCATTTCCCCTTTACCCTTCTCTTTTATTCATTTATTTTTAATATTGTGTTACTGTAGACATTTCATAATGTCTCCTCAAATTCCTTTAGAAACAAGTGGAATTAAATAAATATAGAAATCAAGATAAAAATATTCACAGCCAAAAAAGAGTTGAGAAAATATATACACACGTGCTTTCAATGTAGCATATTTTTTGAAAAATAAAAAGAAATCCATGTTCACAATAAAATACCGATTTATTTTTTCCCCAAGGCATAAAAAAATTTGGCAACTTGCTCTTCTTTTTGTGCTGCTCTTCCTGTTGAACACAGCATTCAAGTTAGGGCCGGTATATTCACAAATAGTATTTAAAGAAACCTTGTGGAACTCTTTGTGTTGTACATGTTATAGATACAGGGAGACCCTGATTATAATTGTGTTGTTTTGGACTGTGGAGATAGCTCTTATTTACACACTCAGCATTGAAATTTGGGAGCTGTTGAGAGCTGATGATAGAGCAATGCTGCCAACCTTTAGAGTAATCTTTAGAAAATGTGGGTCTCTTATGTAGGTCTCCTGCTTAAAACCACCCAGTTACCTACAGGTGACTTTCATGCTAAAGGAAAGTTTTAGCATGAAACACAATGCCCTGCTATTCAATGACGTGAAAATTACAGGGGATTTCTTGTAGTTTCTCAAACTCCCATATCTTGTCAAAGGTCTGTGCTTCTGCATATATCCATTGCTAACTCAGCCCGGACTGCCTTTCACGTTTTATTTCCAACTGGCAAACCTCTACCCTTTGGTAAATAGGCAGAATAGAAAGCAGGCAATCAAACTTCTACTTATCCTGGCATATTTGATGAAATGCTACCTAGGCTTTAAAACCTTTCCTGAAGGGAAACAATCCCCTGCAAATCCCTTTCCTTACAGCTGTACAATTGGCATTCTTGCTTTGAGCCTCCATTCTAGTATTTTTGTCACTTGAACCGTTATCTTCCACTGCTTCCTCACTACTAGGTACTCCTTGAAGGAAGAGAGACTGTCTTTCTTTGTTTCCCTATTTCTAGACACAGTGTGGCTACATACTAGATGCTCAAGAATTTGCTTTCAAATGAATATATATATGTCCAAAAGAATTTATTATATGCGTATATATGTTACATAAATATATTTTATATATAAATATATATATATATCATAGAAATGCAAGCAAAAGAAATCAACCAAAAAACACCTGCCTGAAGAGAGAACTCTCTGATACACACTGAATGCACTCAAAATTTATTAGATTAATTCAGTGCATCATTCAAAGCACTAGCTGACATTCTAAGAGGAACAGAGAGGGAGCTGGGAAAAGTGCAGCTTTTGGAGCAATGTTCTGTTTATTTGGCTTTCGCAAGAAGCCTCAAATCTGCTGGATAATCCTGGCATCTTAGGGCGTATAATGATTTTCTCTGCCCCAATACCCATCAATCCACAGTTTGGAACAATTCTTAGCCATCATGATTTCCTCACAGTTTAATGGGCTCTGGGGAGAAGGCTTTCATGTCATTGTTTAGTTCATCTTGACTTCTTCCTATCCAAGTTTCAAACAAGGAAACAGGCTCTGCTAGTGTACCATGCCCGTGACCTCAGTGTCCTCTGATGGCAGCCTCCCCAGAGCACATTGTTGCTGCCCTTCTCCCCCTGCAGACTGCATCAGTCCCTCACCAGGCAAAGAAGAGAGAAGCACTGCTGGATGCCAGATTCATCTCCCAAATCATTAGCAAGACAAAAATAAAGCCCCATGGAATTTCAGCCTTTACAATGAACTCCTCAAAGTAGTCATTCTAAGGCAGTGGCAATTCAGATGGGGAGCAGAATTATTTCACTTAAATGAAAGATAAAGTAAGATTAGTCTCTTGACAGCAGGCCTGAAATTAAACCCTGCACGGTGGGAATGCTCTGTCTTCAACACAGAGAGCAGCACAGAAAGAAGAGCAGGTTGCCAAACTCTTGTATGCCTTGGGGGAAAAAAAATCGGTATTTTATTGTGACCATGGATATCTTTTTACTTTTTCAAATTTTGAATTCTAAAAGAGATTACAATTATTATTATCATTGTTATCTTTATTATTATTTGCATGTGTGATTGTGAAAGCAGAAGTGATGGATGGTGGTTCAATCCTATCATAAGACTGACTTGACTTTCAGGTCTGTAACGCTGGAGCTGTCTGAGACAGTGGAGGGTAAGAAACTTCTGTTTTGAGCCTCAGAACTGGAGCAGGGTCTGGCTTCTATTAATTAGCATGTGGTTTGGGGCCATTGGCCTGGCTTAGCTCTAACAAGTATAAGCACTTCTAAGTTAGCAAACTTTGCTATGATTTAGCATTTTCTTAGTTACTCAGTAGTTGTTTATTTTGGTTAGACAATGAAACTTTGATTAACTGGAAACTTCTTGTTCCTGGAAGAGGATTCCTCTGCCCTGGTGTATTTGTTATCTGTTGTTGCATAACAAATTACCAGGAACTTAGCTTCTGAAAACAGCACCCATTCATTATCTCATAGTTCTGTATCAGAAGTCCTGGACGTTATAGCTGGGTCTTCTACTCAGGGTCTCTCAAGGCTGAAACGAAGGTGTTACTAATTGCATCATCACCTGAATGTTGAGGTCCTCTTCCAAGCTTATTCCTGTTATGGAAGAATTCAGTTCCCTGTGGTTGTGGGACTGAGGTTAGCCCATTAGCTGGCAATCCCTCTCAGTTCCTTCTGGGTGATCTCCTGTCCTTGCATTGGCCCCCTCCATCTTCAAAACCAGCAATAATGTGTAGAATCTTTCACATGCTTCAAATCTCTTTGACTTCACATTCTATTACCAATTGGAGAAAATGTTCTGCCTTAAAAGCGCTTGTGTGATTGGGTCAGGCCACCTGGATAATCTCTGTATGTTAAGGTCAACTGACTTAGAAATTTAATAACATCTGCAAAATCCCTTCACTGCAGTATACTTAAATCAGTGTTTGATTAAATAACCAGGGGATGGAACTCTTGGGAGGCTGTATTTAGAATTCTGCCTTCCATAGCAAGACTGTAATATATGCTTTACCTGTTCATCTGAGCTACTCTTCACAAACTGCCTCACAAAAAATCATAGGGAAATAATTGTTTAGTGGCTTGTTAAAGCCACACAGCTAGAGTGTAGAAGAAAAGGGAATCACACAGATGATTATAAAGCTCCAAAGCCTTGTCTACGTTCTGTAGTCCTTCCCAAGCTAGAGAAACCACAAGGTGAAGAAAGTAAATTAGGCTAAGTTAATGAAAATTTTACTTATAAAAACATCAACTACCGGAGATGAACTAGGGTCAGTAGTGATGAATCCATATTCCTACATCTTCAGCATTTTTATTTACACAGTCGATCTTTATAACTGATGTACAGTTTTTCACCGACTCAAACAATGTACAGCAAAGGTGAGCAAAGATGAATAAACTATAGTGCTGGTCATCAAGAATCCCAGAGTCTAATGAAAGAGACAGACTAGAAAAAAATCACAAGGCAATTTGGTAAATGCCACGCTAGGGTTACGTCACAAGTTGCTATTGGATCACAGAGGATGCCCGCTTACATTAAAAAGAAGTGGTAATTTTAAGAAAGCATCAGAGAAGAGGTGACATCTGAATTGCGTACTTCAGGATGAATATGAGCTATCGGGGATGCAATGCACAGAGATGTGAGAAAACATGGCTTTCCCTGGCACAGCAAACAGAGAGTATGGGCTTTGGTAGAGGACAGGCAGACAATAAGACTGGAGACATAGGCAGGTCATAGAGGGCTCTGTATGCCATTCTAGGGAACAGATTTTAGTCTGTGAACTTTGGGTACCCCTTACAAGGCTTTCAGTAAGGGAAAACAAGATCAAATTTGTGTGTGCATTTTTTAATATATTGAATTCCTATTCCAAATTATAGAATAAATATTCACTATAATAACTGACTGTTGGAAGTCAATATTCCTTGGTTCTCTGATGTTTCTACATGTCTTATGAGAGAGGGACTAATGGCTCTTTTGTTCTGGACTATGTTTTCCAGTATGTTTGTATAGCTAACAGACTTTGAATTTACAGATAGTGTCTCACTCCAGAGTAAAGAGCAGGTTTGTATATTGTCCTGTATAATAAAGAGAACGTCTTTCTCCAAGACAACGTTTGGATATGTTTGCTTACAGGCCATATGAAAGATTTGGATTCCCTAAGTTCAGACTCTCTCATCTTTGATGCAAACCCATTGCATACACAGCATCCACCTTGGTCATTTTTCATTGTCCCCATGGGACTTGGGAGGACAAGAGGAACCTATGGGAATACGAAGCTCATGCTGTATGATTTACCATGAGTAATAAATCCTTTGACTCTGACACAGGAGTCTCATATCTTTTGCCAGCCTCCATGAAACCGTGGCAGGCTAATTCATTTGGTTACATGTAGAGTAAAATCTCAGACCTTTTGCAGTTCTTAGAAAGTAAAACAATGAAAAAATAAATATGAACAAACACATAGACATATATATCTTCCACAAAAACATTCCATACTCCTTTATGCTCTCCATCTACCCAAACCCCTTTGTTAGGGGTAATCAAAGAAAACAACCAAATCATATTTTTACATTTTCTTTAATTTTCAAAAAAATAACATATGCTAAAACATAGATTCATGAAGTAGATGTGTGGCTGTTTGCTTTTATAACAATGGGATCATCTTCGAAAAACATTTCTGAAAACTTGCTTTCTTCCCTGAATTCATCATGGGCTTCTTTCCCAGTTCATAGATATAGATTTAGTATCTTTTTTAATATCCTCAAATATTACATAAAATGTATCAGTCCACAATTTATTAGTCGGCCATTATACTGTGAATGGCCATTAGAACTCTTCTCCTCCTAGTCCTCACTATCATTTGTCTGGAGACAGTGAGAAAAGTATATGAAAGGCTATAGAGCCAGAAGCACAGAGGCCAGTTAGTTCAGGGAAGAGATAAGGAAGTCTAAACTAAGAAATAAGAGTCAAGAGGGAAAGGGAAAGTCTTGACCTGTCTTTTGGAGGTAGGGATTCATTGCCCTGGGAGATGGGAAGAAGGGGTGTGCCCTGAATCACTTCTACTCCCAAGGTCCTTGCAGGTTTAATTTAGACCAGTATATTTCTTATCAAAGAAGCGAAGTCAACAGACAATATAATGAAGGATTTGGATCCTACAAGGAAAATACTTTCTACGTAACTTTCTAAAGTTTTATTCAATTGAATTTTCTAAACCTGTACATCGTATTCCACAAAGTGTCAATTTCACTCTTCCTTTTCATATTTTACCAACAGTACAGGATCTACCCCAAACTCAACCCTCAATATGCACGTCTCCCCATCCCTGCCATGTTACCCTCTAATTTCCAACAAGGTTTGTAGGCTTAGCCTAAGAGAGTAGGAACAGAGTTCCTTAAATAATATGAGTAGATAATTAGACAATAGGATAATAATAATGACAGACGATAGAAGATACCATAAAGTGGCTTTCTCTGGAAGTCAGTGCCACTTGTTCATGTCACCCCTAGGCATTAAGTCAGCAACTGAGTGAAAAAAATCTGTTTTCCAAAGCCCTGGTTGGTCAACACCAATTCCCAATGAAGAACTTTTTGTTCATCTGAGAAGGACCCCGCCCCTCAAGCCTGATTCTCCTCCAACAGGGCAGGGAAAATATGGCCCAAGGGGTTTCTGGCTCTATTAGGGTCTGCTGTGGCTTCCTCTTCATGAGAATGAAACCTCCAGAATCTCAGCACTTCTGCTTTCCTTCTGCCAAGGCGTGTGAAAATGGAGAGCCATAAAACAACATAAACAACCAGAGAAGGACAGTCAAAGCCTCTCTAGCCTCAGGAGGCCATGTTTGGCCTGGCTCTGAGTGCTGGCTGAAGGACAGGTCAGGAAGAGGGGGTGGAAAGTTCTCATTTTTTCCTCCTCTGATGTTTTCTCCCCTTGCGAATTGCTCAAGTGTCCTTCCTCTGGGGATAACCCATTACATCCAGCAATTAATTATCAGCTTTTGACAGTTTGTGGGCCTATGATCATTTAATTAAATTAAATTCTCGTATCCTTTATATCAAAGCTTATATTTAATAAATAGTTCTCGGCTTCTCTTCAGAGTCTTACTTGAATTAGTAATTTTGAATGTATTCTCTTTCCCTCTTTTTTGTCTTTCCATCTTTTTTGTTTCCTTTCTTTTCTTCCTCTGCCTGTATTTGTAAAAGGTACCAAGTAAGGAAGAATAAAATGACTTCTGGCTAAGTTATTACAGAGGGAAATCCAGTAGCTGCAAAAACTGAGACAATCAGCTCTTAAGTAGTCCAATTTTCATTCAGTTGAATTCAAATCAATTAACACTTATTGGGTGTCCATTCTCTCCCAGGTGCTATCCTAGGCATGGGAAAGTAGAGCTAAAAAGCACAGGAGAAAGGCGTCCACACATAAACAGACACCCTTTGAGGAGGAAATCAAAATACAATTTGATTAGGGTTATAAGATAGGAATGTACATCACACTAAGAGAGCACACATACGGAAGCAATTTACTCTGCCCCGAGGGTTCCTGGGAAGCTCTAATGTTGAATGACTAGGCCAGAGCTTGGCAGTATGAAATAGGGTGAGACTTTCGAATCTTTTTCTGATTGAGACTTACAGTCCAACATATATTTTCTATAGCTATCCTGGGTACACAGATGCATACATATTTAGACAAGTTTTATAAAGCAATACCTACCCATACTGTGTGCAATGCACTCATTTTTCTTTCTCTTCTATTCTGCTTCAATTAATTTTTTTTTTTAACGTTTTTTTTTTTTTTTTTTTTC
>JAQZBX010061753.1:0-17039 GCA_029593785.1 Cabassous unicinctus
TTCCTTTCATGTGCTTGATTTTTGGGGGGAGGCACTCATTTTTTCTGTGTCCACTTTCTTTGCAGTAGGCACATTAGTCTCTGGTCAGGGGTGCCCTTTTGGTGCTTTTCCCCCCTTTGTGAGGTGGCCCTCCTCATCTGGTGGGGTCAGGATTTCCCAAGGCTGCTGCCAGTAGGGAGGCTAGAGCAGCTGGAGTGTACGGCAGGGGTGGTGGGTCTTTTTCTGAGGATCCCTGATGAATGACTGGCTTCTGGGGCCCTATTCCTTGTGCAACCAAGAGCCTGTTCTGTCCCTTTTTCCAACACAAAATTGCACCCAAGGGGGCCAGAGTCTGGGCTGTTTCTAACCAAGAGTCAATGTAGGGAAACTGATCAGGGTGGCTGGGAGTTCCTGTGACTACAAGCCACACTGTGTGGACCCTGGCTATATCCAGGGTCCCTTCCAAGGACCAGTCAACACCAAAAGTGGGCCACTCTAACTCACATAAGGTTCAGAGGGGGCCAGGGTTTCTCTGGATGCCAGAATCTCTGTAAAAGACCTTCTTAAAATTATTGAACAAGCAGTTTAAGACAGTAGGTTTTGACTGTGATGAGCCCATAACCTGCATCAGTGGTGCAAGACAGACAAAGGGAGGGGTCACCTCTTCAAAGACCACTCAGATGCCTGCCTATCCATGTCTCTTGCGAGAACTTCAGCTTGTCTTAGCTTAGGCACCCAGGCAGAGTTCAGGTTGGCCATTATGCCATATGACGTAGCCACAGAAAACAGGTTAGGGCCCACTTGGACTCCATAGCAAAGGCCGTGGAGCCACAGACTGACATGACAGAGGCAGGCCATTGCTGTCCTCATTCACACAGAATCACTCAGAGATTTTGCAGTCCCTCCAGCAGGGTCTGCCCTATCCTGGGATCTTGATACTTGAGATCTTGGGAGGTAATCAATCTCCCCTTCCATCCAGAGATGGGCCTGACTGAGGAATTGGCACCCAGGGCCTTACTTTTCTGGAGTCTTCTGACACTGTCCAGTCCACCTCCCCACTGAGTCAGGCTCGGGTGTGGGGACATAACCTGCAGAGACTGCCTCAGAATGAGGTCCCATTAAGAGGATGGGTGGTGCCTACCTCACTCACTCAGAGATCACCACTGGCTGCACCCATCAGCCCCAAGCCAGAGGCACAATGGGTCTGCTTGGTTGGGTTTCCTGGCCAATGCACCAAATGTTGCAGCAGAAAAAAAAAACTTAGACTATGAGAAACCCAAGCATGCATTCAGAGAGATGGAGGAACATAGTTTTTATTATGCACAGGCCTGGAGGAGAGAATCCAGTCTCCCAAAATCTGAGCCCTGGGCATTGGCTTCCATGGGGTTATATAGGTTTCTGTTTATTGGCTAGTGGATTTCTGGGCAAGCTGACAAATTCCTGAAGCAAGAGGGGAGGTGGGGTTTACAAAAGCAAAAAAGGTGAGTTTAACTTATCTTCCTAAAGCAGAGGGCCTTGGGAGAAGGGGGAGGAGAGAAACCAGTGAGCTGTTATCGTCTCAAAGCTGTGGGTTTCTGCTGATGAGGAAGAGAGAGTGCTGTTAAAGAGGCTGCAGCAATTTCTTTATCATGTCTCACTTTTCAAATTTTGCTTCTTCATTCTCCCCCTCCTAAAAAGTCCTCACTCCCCTCCTGATGCCTCATCATAAACATCCTTCGATCCTGTGGATGACTCTACGCCCCTCCTTCTGCACACCCCATCTTCTGCTCCTGGGCCCTCTGCCCCTCCTGTTTCTCTCCCTCATCCAGAAACACTCCCCCCAAAGCCTGGCTCCACTTCCAAATCAAATTCATACACCCTTTTCCACCCACCTTCCCTCTTTGAACCCAGTCATTCTGGCCACACACTGTACTTCCCCTTAGGTAAGTTGCAGGTCCCAAAATCGCCATATGGGTTCATGATCTTTTCTCCCTCTCTGAACTCACCAAGATTGAACACTGCCTCATGTTCTCTTCCTCTGACCCATCTCATTTTATCAAAGAATCTCAATACCTAACTGTCTGTTATAACTTTACTTGGTGAGACCTCTATATCATTCTTTCTACTTGTCTACCCACAGAGGAAAAGGAATATGTTTGGCTTGCAGGATACCCTAAACCAACCAGACACTCCCAACAGCCCTTTCAGAACTACAGCAGTTCCCCAGGAGGGACCTAGCTGGGATCATCAGGAAAAGAAACCCAGCAGCCAGTCTCACAATCATATGATAACTTGCCTAGTTGCAGGACTAAAAGCAGCTGCTCATAAGGTCATAAATTATTATAGACTCAAAAAAACTCACAAAGAGCTGATGAACACCCCACTGCCTTCCTTGCAAGGCTATGGTAAGCCCTCCTGCATTATACCAATCTAAACCCAGGCTCACTGGAGGGCACCCTCCTTCTTCACACGCATTTTATCTCCCAGTCAGCATCTGATATTTGCCTAAAGCTCCAGAAGTCAGAAGCAAGCCCCCAAACTAGTCTGACTGAGCTTGTTAGCCTAGGTTTCAGAGTTTTTAACAATCAAGATGTAGAACAAGTCCAACAGGAAGGGCAAAAGGAAGAGGCTAAAAACAAATCTTGTAAACTGAGTCTACCAGCTACTTGGTAGATCCCAACACCCACCCCTCTCCAGGCAGGTGGAAAGAACCCACTGAGGCCATGCTTCAAATGCAAAAAGCCTGGGCACTGGGCCAAGCATGCTCAAACCCACAACCTCCTCTCTGTGGCTGCTGTGCAAGCAGGGAATCCAATGAACATCTGATTGTCACCAGGCCTTTCAAGGCAAGAAGACAATGGTTACCCATTTGGACCCAACCCCCAGATTCAACCTCCCAGACCTTCTGGGATGGCAACAGGTGATTGAAGGTGCCCAGGATCCATGCAGACCTCACACCCATCTCAAAAGTGGAACCTCTGGTAACTCTGAGGGTGACAGGTATGCCAATTTCATTCCTTATTGATATGGGGGTCACTTACTCTGCCCTTCCCAAATTCCCTTGACCCTTAACTCAGTCCTTGATCTCAATAGTGGGAGTCAATGGAATAGTCTCACAACCCCTCACAACTCCTCTTTTGTCATGCTCACTAGAAAGCCACCTGTTCACTCTTTCATTTTTAGTGCTTCCCCACTGTCCAACTCCAATCCTTGGAAGTGACATTTTAACCTTGCTTAGAGCACAACTACTCATTCCTTCTCCCCAAGGCCCACATGGCATCTCCTCCTTTTTAAAAAAAGACTTACCCCCAACTCCCTTCCCTGCTCTTCCTTTCCCACCAGGCTCTGTCAATCCAGAAATTTGGAACACCAAAGCTCCTCTCATTGCTGCCCATCACAAACCAGTCATTGTTCAACTCAAAAATCCTACACACCCCTTTCAAACCCCAATATCCTTTCCCTCTTGATGCCCTGTGAGGCATGAAACCTACAATTACTTGCCTCTTAGAAGCAGGCCTCTTAAGACCCACCAATCCCCCCTATAACACCCCTATTACCAGTCAAAAAGGCCAATGGATCCTACCACTTAGTTAAAGACCTATGCATCATCAACCAAATTATTACCCCAATGCACCCTGTAGTCCCAAACCCATATACTATTCTTTCTCTTATCCCATCCAACACCACACACTACTCTGTGCTTGACCTAAAAGATGCCTTTTTCACCATTCCCCTGCACCCCAACTCCCAGAACTTATTTGCATTCACCTGGACAGACCCTGACACCCATGTCACCCAACAATTTACCTGGACCATACTCCCCCAGGGGTTCTGGGACAGCACTCACTTATTCAGACAAGTCCTAGCCCATGATCCCCATGATGTTAATCTCTCCCCTTCCACCCTCCTGCAATATATGGGTGATCTCCTATTATGCAGCCCCTCTTTTTCTGATTCCCAACAATATACTATCAAATTTCTAAACAACCTAGTACAACATGGATACCAGGTATCAGCACATAAAGGCCAAATCTCACACACCTCCATCATCTACCTTGAGTTTAGTCTAACACCCACTGAAAAGGGAGTGACTTCCAACTGATGAACTCTAACCACTTCAATACCCACCCCCACTACCAAACAAGACCTCCTCTCCTTCTTAAGATTAGCTGGGTATTTTAGAACCTGGATCCCCAACTCCAGCATTTTAGCCAAACCTCTATATGATACAATAAAAGGACCTTGACAAGAGCCCTTCCCACCCAAAAAACCAACTGAATACCCATTTCAACTTTAAAAAGCACTTACTAGTGCTCCTTATTTAAACCTCCCTAATCTTAACAAACCCTTCCTGCTGTACACTGACAAAAGGCAAGGCATTGCTATAGGCCTCCTAGGACAAAAATCCAGACCAGACTTAAAAATTGTAGCTTACCTATCCAAACAGTTAGACCCCACAGCCAGGAGATGGCCCACCTGCCTTCAGGCATTAGCAGCAGCAGCTCTCACACTTGAAGCACAGAAATTAACCTACTCACAGCCCATTACCGTACACTCCCCACATGCCATTGCTGACCTCATATCCAATCAAGCAGAAAAATTCCTACATCCCTCTAGACTCCAGCAAACTTCCCTCACCTTATTACAAGCCCCACACTTAACCATTGCACACTTCAGCACACTCAATCCTGCCACTCTCCTACCTCTCCCCAAACCCCAAACAACTCACTCATGCTCTGAAATTCTCCCTGATCATCTTTCTCCCTTCCCATATCTCTGAAACACCCTTACTTTACCCCAAAGACACATGGTTTATTGATGACAGCTCCTTCATCACCAATGGAGAAAGGAAGGCAGGATATGCAGTAGTCTCCCACAGCCAGGTCAGAGAGTTGAATCCTCTACTACCAATGAGCTGAACTTATTGCACTTATAAGGGCCCTAACCCTAGCTCAATACAAGTGAATCAACATCTATAGAGACTCCCGCTATGCTTGTCACATGCTACATTCACATGCAGCAATCTGGGCAGAAATGGGTTTCCTCACAACAAAAGGTTCCCCCATTACCAATGCTGACCTAATTTCCAAGCTTTTATATACAGCATACAACACCTCTGTGCTAGCAGTCATACATTGCCCAGGCCACCAGGGAGCCTCCTCTGACATTTCACTAGGAAATGAAAAAGCAGACCTGCAAGCAAAAGGCACTGCCACATTACAATCTCAGAAAACTAGTTTAGCTATCCCTCCTATTAGCCTCTAGTATACAACAGAAGAAATCAAAGCATTAACTCAGAAAGGAGCTGTCAGTCATTGTAATGTCACTCAGGATAATTCTCAAGTCCCAAAAAAGCCCCTGTATTACAACTGCTATTCCCTTTCCCTGCCCCAGAAGCATCCAGGGAGTGTGGTCTACAATGTGATCTATGGTCCATGCTTAGTGGCAAAGCCCCAAGATGTGTATAACCATTGCAGGTGATGTGCCACACTAATGAAAGATGTTTATGTGGGAGGCTGTGGGAGGTGTGGGAGGTGGGAACATGGGAATCCCTGTAATTTTTGTGTAACATTTATGTATTCTAAGCATCTTTTAAAATATTTTTTTAAAGTAAAAAAAAAAAAGAAATGAGCTATCTGGGAAGGAAAATGACTTACAGCTGCAGGCCAATTAATCCTCCCTTCAGTCCAAACAAAACAGATTCTCTCTAGCCTTCATAATGCCTTAGTGTAGGTTTCACACCCTTGCTCAAGTTTCTGTCCCCTTTAATCACCTGTTCCCACCTAGCCTCCACATTGCAGTGCATCACTCAACAATGCACTATTTGTGCCCAGACCTCCCCTCAAGGTGGAATCAAACCCCTACCCTCATTTCCATCTCACCAAGCTGGAGGACAAACTCCTGGACAAGAATGGCTGGTTGAATTCACCCATATGCTCCCAGTGAAAAAACATAAATACCTTCTAACATTAGTGGATACTTTCTCAGGATGGGTTGAAATCTTCCCTTCCTCCTCAGAAAAACTTCCAAAGTAACCCACACCACACTAAACTCAACCATACCCCGACTTGGAGTCCCACTTCCCTACAATCAGACAATGGCCCTGCTTTCACATCACAAATCACACAAGAAGTAGCCAAATCATTAAAAATCCAGTGGCAACTTCACAACCCATAACACTCGCAATCCTTGGGTAAAGTAGAAAAAGCCAATTCTATCTTAAAGAAACATCTAACCAAACTGTCATTAGAACGATGAATGGGTTGGGTCTCCCTTATCCCCCAAACATTAATTAGTAGAATCTGAGCCACCCATCTGTGCCCACCTTCCTTAGCCCCTTTGAGCTCATGTATGGCAGATCTTTCTTTCTTAGCAGCTTCCCAAATCCGCAGTACCCCTTGGAGACTATCTCCCAACTCTCACTCTAACAAGTCAACTACTGTGTGAACATGCAGACAAATCCTCAGAATCAATTGCAGAGTCACCAAACCCAGTCCCCTTAGAGCCAGGTGATTGAGTTCTCCTTAAAGTCCCTTCACCAACAAAAGGAGCCCTAACCCCATGCTGGTTGGGACCATATCAGGACCTCCTTACCACCCTGACAGCAGCTAAACTTCAGGGACTAACACAGTGATATATGCTTCCAAGCTGAAGGAATCCTCTGGCCCCAGCACTGCCACTGCCACTCCACTGAAGCTTGGCTTCCCCTGACCCCAGTTCCAGTCCAAACTTCTGACACCCACTCACCACTGGCTGACTCAAGTTCAAGAGGAAGAAGAATCACATACTCCAAGCATGTAAGCCTCCAGCCTATGAACACTCCTACACACACACACACACACACCCATCTTCCCCAGAAGCTACACTGGATCCCCAGGCCTTCTTTTCCTTAATCCTCCACCTTCTCTCTGACCTTTCATCCCTACCACCAACTGAGGAAGCCCTCCTCTTTTTTGTGAGACCTGTGGACAAATATTTACTGGGCACCTTCCTAACCTTTTAACCAAACTGCTGGATTTGTCTCACTATTAGCAAGGCACCTCCACTCTCCTTAAGGCAATCCCCTTAAGCCCTGAAACCCTTATGATGATAACACTCTCTTACTGAGGAGTTTTAATTTGAGCAACCACACCCTTCCCAGGAGCTCTGGGCCAAAACTTTGTGCTAAAAACCTACAAACACAAAACTGGGCAGAACCATCAGAACCTGTAGGGGAAGTCAAATACCTCACTGACAAAGCTTATCTCTGCTTCTAGCACATCTCCTTACTTGCTCAAGCAACCTCACATGGACATCTTAATCATTCATCCTCCAACCACACCCTCTTCTTTAACTCATCTACTATGTCCTGGGTAAAAGTAGGAAACAATGACACAGAAGGATATGAAGTCTATGAGGAAACAAAGAGTACATTATTTTGGGGAGGTTCCCAATGCAATGTCTCAAAAAATCACCAAAGATATAATTCCATTTAATTGTCACTAGCCCGAATAGAACATTTTGGCCTCAGAGCTAACACAGGCTAATTATTTAACATCACAGGTGAACATATCCCCATACAACACCGACATAACATCCTCCAGCTAGTATTCCATAACCTACTGTGCCAAAGCCCTTTCCACACACACAATAATTCTACCTCTCTACTCACCTCTATGTGTAGATGAGTACTTTTCAGGCAATCAGGTCATACAGGCAAAAGTCTTTCTTATAAATACCCTCTTAATTTATTTTTTTTAAAGATTTATTTATTTATTTATCCCCCCCTTGCTGCTTGTGTTTTACTGTGTCCATTCACTGTGTGTTTCTTCCATGTCTGCTTATCTCCCCCTTGCTGTGATGTCCCGCTGCATCAGCCCACTGCGCTGCGCAGGCTGACCTGCTCTCACAAGGAGGCCCCGGGAAGCGAACCCCGGGCCTCCTGCATGGTAAACGGAGGCTCTATTGATTGAGCCACACCTGCTTCCTGCTGTGAGGTCTTGCTGCATCAGTCTACCCCACCACGTGGGCTGGCCGGCCTGCCCTCAAAAGGAGGCCCTGGGAAGCGAACCCGGGGCCTCCCATATGGTAAATGGGAGCTCTATCCATTGAGCCACACCTGCTTCCCTAAATACCCCCTTTAAATATGCCCAACCCCAAAGGTTCATAACTGCCCTTACTCTATTGGGAAAGGGATGGTTCTTCCTCTACAGAAATTGCTTATTTCATCCTGCCAGAACACTGGTCTGGCACCTGCACCATAATCTCCCTGTCCATCAATGCAAACATCCTCAGCACCACTCAGATGGCTACCTTGGGACAAATTCCAAACCTAGGCTCTTTCCTGGAAACCCCTTTAACCCCACAAAGAGCAAAGAAAAGAAATCAGGAAGCACTTGGCACAGCAGAATGGGAATATCATGCTCACAACACCATTCTAAGAAATCCTGGCATAGGACACTCTATATATCATGGTCTCTTTTGGTTTGTAATCATTCCCCTACTAGAAAAAGCAGTTCATAACATCTCCATCTCACTCCAACAAACCTGGAACACCACAGTAAAGGCAATAGAAAACCAACAAAAATCCCTTAACAGCTTAGCTGATGTCTTACAAAATAGGTGAGCCTTAGATATCCTCACAGCTGACACAGGAAGAACCTGCACTTTATTAAATTAAACCTGCTGTTTCTATATAAACACCTCCAGCCAGGGTGTTGAAAACTTAGAAATTCTAAGATAAAATATAGACATCATCAGACAAGCCAGAGAAAACGCACTCAGCAACACCTCCTGGTTTGAAACCCTTTTTCCTTATTTCTCCTCCCCACTTCGTGCCACTCTCATATCCCTCCTAATGCCTCTCGTATTAATCTTGTTAATCCTTCTCCTTAGGTTCTTTCTTAACAGCTTTTAAGAAGTTTCATCCACAGAACTGTTCATGCTATGACCAGTCAGGCCATCAGTGAAATGTTTCTCATACAGCAATCTCACCACTACCAACCCCTGGCAAAAGTCAACTGCTAGAGACAGCTCTATGCCTGGTCAGCAGGAAGTAGCTACAGAAGACAGATATTTGTCCATTTCCCCAAGCAAAAAGAAATAAAAAGAATCTGGGATGTTAGGCCCAGGGCCCTTGTCCTACCACCCCCTTCATCCTTCCTCCCTCCCCCTCTGCCTGCAGCTGTGTATCCCTAATTGATAACAAACCAGAGTTCTTGCCTCCCCTCCCTTGCCTAAGGATTTCTGCTGATAGGAACCCAGCAACCCACTTCAGAAAAATGATAACACCCAGAATACAGGTGGAAATACAAAGTCAACATGAGTTATCACAACCTGACCATAATACTACAAAGCTAGCACAAACTATCACAACCTAGCCCTTTGTAGACTATCTCCAGAACAAGCTATAAAACCTCTCTCATCCCCTCCCTTGGGGCTGGTGTCTATTCAGGCACAGCCTGCCTGCTAAACTCTTTCCTTAAAAGCATTGTTTGAATGAAACTGGGCTCCTCGTCTAATTTCTAAAACTCCTCCCTTCTTCTGCTTCCCTCCAAACCTAACAATAACTGCTTTTCAAACAATAAAAATTAGAATAATAGAATTTGTGGAATATTATAAAATCCAATTTAATAGTGTACAGTACTTTGACATTTTGGCAGGTTGCATTGTCAGTTAAAATTTATTAGTGGTTTAAGTGTGATGAGTATTTTCACTGAGCATCCAGTGTGTCCTGGAGAAAGGCCCCATGACCGCATTCCCAGAATGTTTCATTGTAAGTGGGAGATTAGCTGCAGCAAAGAGATGCTCAAATGCAGGCTGAAATCCTCTCATTTTCTTCCACTTTCAATCCTTATCTCATTGCTTGAGCCTCAGTACAGTTGGTCATGATGGCTCTGACACAACCTTGTTAATACCCCTGTTTTGCATTTCCACTCGTTAAAAATAAACTTGAAAATAGAATACCATGACATTATCATTTTAGAAAAATTAGTAAAAGATTGATAAACATAAAGGAGAAAATGAATATGCCTTATTATTTCATCCCTCCAGGAGCAACCAGGGTTGAGAAACATGGCACATATCATTTTACCTCTACACCCTCCAGGTGGGGTCCTGTCTTGCAAACATTTCAAGTGAACCATTTTTATTGTACAATGTATCATGATCACCTTTCAGGCCAGGAAGTGGTCTTCTTCTCACTATGAGTCCACCCTCCACACATTCATAGCTTATGTAGCAAACCTGCCACCAGATACATGGAGTGTTTGCCAGATGTATTTGTCAGCCAAAGTGGTGCTAATGTGAAATAACAAAAATGGGTTGGTCTTTACAAAGGGTATTTATTTGGGGTAGAAGTCCACAGATAACAAGTAATAAAGTGTTAAGTTTCTTCTCACAAAAGTTCATTGTCATGTGTTAGAGCAAGACAGCTGCCGATGTTTGCCAGGGTTCAGGCTTCTTGGGTTCCTCTTTTCCTGGGGCTGTGTTTCTCTCTGGGCTTAGCTCCTGTTTCCTCCACAAGGTCAGCTGTAGATGATCAGGCAAATGGCTCACTTCTCTTCTCCTGGGACCTTCTTTCCAACATCAAAACTGCTTCTCAAAAACTTCTTCTACTCTATTCTTGCCATGCCTTTTATATTTGATTCCCCACCCACCAAGGGGTGGGGCTCAATGCCCTACTGACATGGCCCAGTCAATGCCCCAATCATAACTCAATCATGCCCAGATTAACAGAGCAGTTTGCAAGCATGATCCAATTATATTTTTGGAATTCATAATTACATCAAACTGGCCAATGGTTACACAGATTTTCACTTGAACTAACGCTGAAATGTTTACTTTTCTACCTAATTAATTTGCATACACTAAGTTATGGAATCAGAAGTCATTCTTTCAAGGTATCCCTGGCCCATCCTTTAAAAGACAATGCAAAGCCTCCGTCTCTTACCTTGGAGTCTTCCCTGGCTGTGGAGCTCAAACCTGGCCTTTGATTTTATCCTTAAAGCTGCAAGCTCCACAAGAGAGGTTGGTATTCACCAGGGGATTTACAATTCAGATATTCACCAGGAGATGTTTCAAGCCAGGATTTTATCAGTTTAGTAATTACACAACTACTTGACCAGAAGATGTTTCAAGCCAGGATTTTAGCAGTTTAGTAATTACACAATTACTTGACCAGGTCATGGAGAACTGTTAACACCCCCAGGACATCTCAGGCCTTACTCCCTTTCTCTCCATTGTGCAGCTGAGCTTCCATGCCCAGGGTCAAGGAGAGGTCAGGCCTTCAGGGGGTCAGGGCAACTCAAAGGCTCCAAAGTCATCCTGCGTGTCACAGACCCCTCCCAGCCCCTCCAGCATGTCCATCAGGAAATCTGGCACAATCCCTGTTGTGGAAGGACCAGCGTTTTCCACAATAGCCTCTGCTCAAACCTAGCCTGCTGCCTCCTTAGAGTCTAGGTTGGCAAAGGTTCTGTCCTTCTGTTCAGCTCCCAGGTGCCAAAGGAGTTGTTGCAGGCCATAGAGAGCAGGGGGTTCTTACACCATGGAGCTATGGATCAAGGGATATCCTATTCCAGCTCCTTCTGCAACTAGCATGTCCAGGACTAACCTTGTCTCTGTAGAGTACCTTTGGGTCAAGGGAGTAGGGGATATTTAAAGTTTATCACTTCCTCCACTTCACACCAACCCCATTGCAGGGGTGGGAGTTCTGGTCCTTCATACCCTCCTCATCACCTACTGGGTTGTGTGCACTTCTGCTCCCACCTGCCCTCCACCACCACTCCCTAGGGGCCTGGCTCTGAATGGTGGACTCTCCTTCTGATGAAGAAAGTACTGCAGTTCTGCACTGTTTCTCCCCCTCAGCAGAAACCCACAGCTTTAGAAAGATAACCACCCCTCCTCCATTTCTCCCATAGAATCCACAACTTAGGGAGATAAGTGCCCTCCTCCCCCTTTTGTCTGGAATCCACAAGTTAAGGGCTCTAGTCCTCTCCTCCCTGAGACCCTCTGCTTTGGGAAGATAAGCTAAACTTGCATCTCTGCTTCTGTAACCCTCACCTGCCCACTTGCTTCATGGATTTGCCAGTTTGCCCAGCAACCCACTAGCCAATAAACAGAAACCTATATAACCCCTTGAAAGCCAATGCCCAGGGCTTAGATTTTGGGAGACTGGATTCTCCTCTGGGCCCATGCATAATAAAAAACTTTGTTCCTCCATCTATCTGAGTGCGCGCTTGGGTTTCTCATAGTCTAAGTTTTTTTTTTCTGCCACAACATTTGGTGCACTGGCTGGGAAACCCAAATGAGCAGGCCCATTGTACCTCCAGCTTGGGGCTGATGGGGGTGGCCAATGGCAATCTCTGAGTGTATGAGGTAGGTGCCACCCATCTTCTTAATGGGGCCTCCTTCTGAGGTGGTCCCTGTTGGCTGTGTCCCCATACCCCAGCCTGACTCAGTGGGGAGGTGGCCTGAACTGTGCCAGAAGACTCCAGAAAGGTAAGGCCCCAGGTGCCAAGTCCTTAGTCAAGCCCATCTCCAGATGGAAGGGGACACTGATGACTTTCTGAAGTCTCAAATATCAAGATCTCAGAATAGGGCAGACCCTGTGGGAGGGACTCCATAATTTCTGAGTGATTGTGTGTGTGAATGAGGATGACAGAGGCTTGCCTTTGTTATTCCAGTCTGTGACTCCATGGCCTGTGCTACAGAGACTGAGTGGGCCCTAACCTTTTTTCTGTGGCTACATCATATGGCATGCCGGCCCACCCAAACTCTGCCCAGGCACCTTAGCTAAGACAAGCTGAAGTTCTCGTGAGAGATGCAGACAGGCAGGCATCTGAGTGTCCTTGAAAGAGGCAACCTTCCTTTGTCTGTCTTGCACCACTGATGCAGGGTATGGGCTCATCACAGTCAAAACCACCATCTTAAACTGCATGCTTAAGAATTTCAAGAAGGGCTTTTCTGGAGATTATGGCATCTGGATGAACACTGGCACCCTCTGAATCTTATGTGAATTAGAGTGGCCCACTTTTAATGTTGACTGGCCCTTGGAAGAGACCCTGGATATAGCCAGGGTCCATGCAGTGTGGCTGTTTGTTACAGGAACTCCCAGCCACCCTGATCAGTTTCCCTACATCAATTCTTGGTTAGAAATAGCCCAGAATCTGGTCCCTTGAGTTCAATTGTGTGTTGGAAAAGAAAGCAGGGTCTTGGTTGCACAGGGAATGGGACCCCAGAAACCAGTCATTCATCAGGAGTCCTCAAAAGAGGACCCACCACCACTACCACCACTGCCATATGCTCCAGCAACTCTAGCCTCTCTTCCTAGCATGGGAGTGCAAGCAGATCTCCCAGAAACACCCCCACCATTGGTCCCTCTGGGACCATCGACCCCCTCTGGAGAAAGCCTCAGAACCCCAGTAGTGAGGAGGCTCTGATCAGCACAACCCACATTACAGATTCCCCTCCATGAGGCACAGGATCCAGTCCAGATCAGCAAAGATGGAACTATCCAACCTAGGAGGCCTGTTTTGTACTACCAGCCCTTCACAACTACAAACCTCTTAAACTGGAAGCACCACACCCCTTCCTATTCAAAAAAGCCCCAGGCCCTTATTGATCTCATGGAACCCATTTTCCAAAACCCTTGTCCCACTTGGGATGACTGCCACCAACTCTTCCTGACTTTATTTAATATAGAGGAGAGACAATGGATTCTGATGAAAGCCCAAAAGTGGCTGAAGGAGCAGGCTCCTGCTGGCATTTTAAATCCAGAGGATTGGGCATGAGAGGCAGCACCAGAGGCCCAACTGAACTGGGGCTTCAACACTGATCAGGGATTGGCTGCACTCCAGCAATGTCAGGAAGTGCTCCTTCTAGGGGTCTGGGAAGGGACAAAATGACCCACAAACATGACACAGATGACCTTAGTCACTCAAAGTCCCAAAGAATGTCTGGGAGATTTCTATGAATGACTTTGTGAGGCCTTCAGAATCTGCACCCTTTTGACTCAGAAGCTCCAGAAAACCAGAGAATGGTGAATGCCACCTTTGTTGCACAGGCAGCATAGAACATTAAAAGAAAGCTCCAAAAATTAGAAGCGTTCTCAGGAATGAACATCCCTCATCTCCTTGAGATTGCCAATAAAGTGTTCATCAATTGAGATGAAGTCACTGGACAAGAGGCCAAGAGGCAAATGAAAAATCAAGCCTCCATACTGGCAGCAGCTTTGGGAAATCCTGACCACACCAGATGAGGAGGGCCACCTCAAAAAGGGGGGACAAACACCAAAAGGGCACTGCTGGTCAGAAACCAATATTCCTACTGCAAAAAAAGTGGGCACTGGAAAAATGAGTGTCCCCAAAATAATCAGACACATGGAGGGAGCAACCCCAAAGGGAAATCCTGACATGAACCTGAGGATCATCTGGTCAGGCTGGTGGGACTTGACTCTGAATAAGGGTGACCTGGCTCACTGAAACTTACTCCCCATGAGCCCATGGTCAAACTACAAGTCAGGGGCCAGTTAATAACTTTCATGGTAGACACTGGTGCTGAATATTCTGTGGTCACAACCCCCGTCACCCCATTTAGTAGAAAAAATGCTAACATCACAGGAATGACTGGAGACCAGTCAAGCCAATGGCCTTTTTGCCAGTCAAGAACTTGTCAGCTTGGTGGCCATGAAGTGACTCATGAATTTCTGTACCTGCCTGAATGTGCAGTTGCCCTATTTGGTAGGGGACTCTTAACCAAACTGGGAGCCCAGATTACCTTCAAACCTGGTGGGGGGGGGGAAGCAATCCTAAGCCTTGGGACCAGCCTCACTCTCCTTGTCACTGTGTCTCAAAGTGAGGAATGGAGGCTTCATGCAGAAGAAAATTCAAGTCAGAATCTGGAAAAATTGCTAAATCTTTTCCCCCAGGTTTGGGCAGGAAAAAAGAACCACTGGGAATGGCATGGATCCATGCACCCAACGTCATCAACCTGAAGCCTGGAGCAGTCCTGGTCTGGCAGAGGCAGTATCCAATCCCCCACAAAGTGTAATTGGGCATGGTTGAACATATAGGTCACCTGGGAAAAGAAGGGATCCTGATCAAGTGCCAGTCACCCTGGAACACAACATTATTACCAGTAAAGAAGCCAGATGGGACAGGATCTCAACCAGTCCAGGATCTACAAGCCATTAACAATGCCACCCTCACCTTGCACCAGGTTGTTCCCAACTTTACACTTTGTTGGGACAGCTGCTGGCCAGAGCCACCTGGTTCATTTTGCTTGGACACAAAAGACACCTTCTTCTGCCTGTGGCTGACACCCCTGAGCCTGCCTCTCTTTGCCCTTGAGTAGGAAGATCCCAGAACCCAGCAGAAAACCTAGCTAACCTAAACTCAGCTCCTGCACAGCTTCAAAAACTCCCCTACCCTTTTGGGGGAAGCCTTGGCAGCATATCTAGCCACCTATCCCTGGGAAGACTGCAGGTGTGCCCTTTTACAATACATGGATGACCTACTTGCCAATGAGATGGAAGAGGACTGCTGGAAAGGGACCCAGAATCTCCTCCAACTTCTAGCACAGACTGGATACAAAAAGTCTTGGAAAAAAGCTCAAATCTGTAAACAGGAAGTCAAATATCTTGGGTTTAGCATCACACAAGGGCACCAGATGCTCAGACCAGAACAAAAGAAAGTGATCTGCACCATCCCTACCCAACCACAAAAAGAAAACTTTGTGAGTTCCTTGGGAGTGCAGAGTTCTGTTGCATCTGGATTCTTGGGTTTGCAGTCATAGCCAAATGTCTTTATGAAGTTCTGATGGTCCAGAAAAAGAATCCCTTGCCTGGGGAGAAGCTCAGCAGGGGGCCTTTCAAAGCATCAAAAGACAATTCGGCCGAGCCCCTGCCTTGGGGCTCCCAGATGTAACTCAAAAATTTAACCTGTTCGTGCATGAAAAGAACAAAATAGCACTGGTAGTCCTCACACAAACAGTTGGCCTTTGGCAAAGGCCCATCACTTACCTCTCCAAGCAGCTGGAACCTGCGGTTGCAGGGTGGCTGCCCTGCCTGAAAGCCCTGGCAGCAACCGTAACCCTCATCAAAGAAGCTGACAAATTAACCCTCAGACAGTCTATTCATGTTATGGTCCCACAGGCAGTCACTGTCCTAATGAACTCACATGGGCACCGGTGGATATCTAATCCCTGGCTCACATATTACCAAGGTTTACTCTGTGAAAACTCCAGCACACCAATAGAAACAGTGCACAGTCTAAACCCTGCCACCTTCTTGCTGGATGAGGAAGGGGTTCCTGAGCATGATTGTGTTGAAGTGATCAAGGAAGTTTATGCCAGTCACCCTGACCTTCAAGACAAACCACTTCCTTCCCCAGATCAGACACTATTTTCAGATGGGAGCAGTCTCATTAAAAATGAGGAAAAGCTTGCTGGATATGCAGTCACCACTACCAAATGGGTGGTGGAAGCAGTGCATCTACCCTGAGGATGGTCCACAGAATGAACAGAACTCTGGGCACTGGTCCCAGCCCTGCAGCTAGCCGCTGAGTAAGCAGTGAGCATTTACACTGACTCTAAATATGCATTCAATACTCTTCATATACATGGGGTGATTTATAAAGAAAGAAGCCTCTTAAATCCAGGAGGAATAGAAATGAAAAACAAAGAAGAAATCCTTCAACTATTAGAAGCAATCTGGAAACCAGACAGAGTCACCATCATCCACTGCTGGGGATATCAAAAAGGAACAGATATGGTCACTCAAAGAAACAGGCTAGCTGACAAAGCAGCTCAGCAAGTGGCTGAAGGAACTCATGCAATATGATTCCTGGAATCGACACTGCAGCTGTCCCTCTTAGGACAAAAAAACTAATCAACTAAGCTATACCTGGGAAGAACAGGAATGGGCCAAGAGAGAAGGGGGAAGCCAAACCCCTGAAGGAACTTGGCTGCTCCCAGATAACTGGATTTTCATCCTGAAAGGAGCCATGCATGCCCTTGTCCAGCAGTACCACCAACTCACCCACCTAGGGAAAACTGCGCTGGAAGACTTAGTTGGGAGATACTACTACATAGCCTGACTAGCTTCC
>JAQZBX010061754.1:0-17038 GCA_029593785.1 Cabassous unicinctus
AGGAGGAAATCAAGAAAAAAATAAACCATTTACAATAGTAGCTAAAAGAATCAAATATGTAGGAATAAATTTAAAGATGTAAAGGAGTTATATACAGAAAATTAAAAAACACTGCTAAAGGAAATCAAAGAAGACATATATAAATGGAAAAATATTCCCCGTTCATGGATAGGAAGACAAAACATTATCAAGATGTCTCTCGTATGCAAACAAATCTACAGATTGAATGCAATCCCAATAAAAATCAACACTGTGTTTTTTAAGGAACTGGAAAAACTAACCACAATATATATTTGGAGATGTAAGAGGCCCTGATTTGCCAAAGACATATTGAAAATGAAAAATGTAGATGGTGGTATCACAGTACCTGACTTAAAAATATACAACAAACTACAGTTATCAAAACTGCATGGTATTGGCACAAGGTCAGAACTACTGACCAATGGAACCTAAGTGAGAGTTCTGAGATATATCCTCACATATACAGTCATCAGATATTCGACAAGGTTTCCAAACCCATTCATTTGGGAGAGAACGGCCTCTTTAACAAGTGGTGCTTGGAGAACTGGATATCCATATCCAAAAGAATAAGAGAAGAATACCATCTCACAACTTATAGAAAAATTAACTCAAAATGGAAGAAAGATCTAAATATAACAACCAAAATCATTAAGACCTTGGATGATAATGTAGGGAAACTTTTACAGAACCATGTAATAAGAAATGTTTTCATGAATTTCATAGCCAAAGCATGAGCAGCAAGAGAAAAAAAATAGAAAAATGGGATATCATTAAATTTAAAAACTGCACCCCAAACGACATTATAAGAAAATAAAAAGTCACCCTATCCAATGGAAGAACATATTTGGCAACCATATATCTCAAAGGAGCCTAATATCCTGCATATATAAAGAAATACTACACCTTGACAATAAAAAGACAAACAAGCCATTTAAGAAATGAGTAAGTGACATGAAAAAACACTTCTCCAAGGAAGAAACAGAAATGGCTTAAAAGCACATGAAAAAATGCTCGACATTGTTAGCTATTAAGGATATGCAAATCAAAACCAAAATGAGATACCATCTTATACCCATCAGAATGGCAACTATTAAAAAACAGCAGAATATTAGTGTTGGAGAAGATGTGAATAATAGGATCTCTAATCCACTGCTGGTGGGATTGTGGAATGGTCCAGCTGTTGTCGAGGACAATTTGGTGATTCCTCAGAAAATTAAAAGCAGATCTTCTGTATGATCCAACAATTCCACTGCTGGCTTTTTACCCTTAGTAATTGAAAGCAAAGACACAAACAGATATATGCACACCAATGTTCATAGCGGCATTGTTCACAATTGCCAAAATTTGGAATCAGCCCAAGTGTGCATGAACAAATGAATGGATAAACAAACTATGGGACATACATACAATGAAATATTACTCAGCTGTTAGAAGGAATAAAGTGTTAACACATAGAATAACATGGATGAATCTTGAAGACCTTATGTTGAGTGAAGCAAGCCAGTCATTGAAGGACGAACAGTATATGACTTCACTATTTGAATTGAGGAATGTGAGCAGTCTTTGAGAACCACTCTCAGAAAGATATGTTAACGAGAGAGAGAGAGAAGAGTAGGTTGTGAGCCATCACCCATATGGACATAATCTATGGTAAAGTGTTAGAGCATAGTTGCATATTGAAGCGTAGGACAGGTGGGAACTGATATTACTGGATTTGGTGGTGCAGGGTTAACAGGTGGGTAGATTAGGAATGGCAGGTTTGAATACCCAGAGCATGTAACTATGAATCTTGTCATCCCATGAGTCAAGACTGGGAAGTATCATATGCCCCAGTGGGTTCTGGAGGAAGGAACAGAAAAGATCAAACGAGGTATTTAGTGTTCATGGGAAATGTTTTCTTTACATTACAGTGATGGACAGAGGACATGCTAAATATCATCAAATATATTAAACTGTACCTTCTAAATTGTAAAATATTCTGTAAACACTTGACATTGATTAATAGGTATTCTTCACTATCTGTATAACAGTTATAACAATGCTACCATCCACAAAAAAAAAAAGCTTTTAAAATGGGTTGAGGAATGGGAAGGGAGGATGGGTATATGGGAATCTCTAGTATTTAGATTGTGACTTTGCTGTGACCTAAAACGTTTTCAAAACTAAATGAAAATTTGGGAGACACTGGGGATTGAGAGGGGGAAGGTTTCATGGTACACACTGGATATCCGATAATGCAGTGATAGAAGGAGAAAAAATAAAAATAAAAAATAAGTTTAAAAAATTTTGTTTTTTCCCATTTCCTTTTTTGGAATTTCACAATTCATTAAGTATATTTTATATTTAGTTCTTTTTTCTGATTTTCATTGTATTTTATCTCTTGTGTTTAAGATTTTAATTATTATTTCATTTTCCTATTAATTGTATTTGGTTATTATATGGGCTTAATCTTCAAGGAAGATTTAGATCACAGAAGGGTTACAATGGGGGCAGCAGATGATCATTGGTAGGGGGTGTCTGGGTTGGGGATTTCATGGGAGTAAGTTCATCTGAATATACATGAAAGACATATAAAATTGTTCAAATGATTGAGGGAATGGGCATGGTCATGGTGGGTAGACAATCACTTAGTAATTGAGGGAATACTGAATTCCCAACCTGGAGAACTCTGCAACATTCTTGAATGGAGCAGCAACAGTCCCCTCAGTGCAGGTGCAGTGTCTGGCAAAGATGATGGCCTACTGTTGGGTTCTTGTTATTGATGAGAAGCCTTATGAAGCTTTACTCTTGTAATTGAAATTTGGCCTACTGTTATGGGGTGTCTAAGGGTTGCCATCTGAGAGCCTCCTTGTTGCTCAAATGTGTCCTTTCTCAAAGCCAAACTCAGTATATGAATGCATCCAGGGATGAGCCTCCTTGGCAATGAGGGATTAATACCAAGTGCCAAGTGGAAATATGACTGGAAAAAACCTTGAATAAAATGGGGGAAATGTAAAGAAAAATGAATTCATGTGGCTAAGAGACTTCAAAGAGAGTCGTGAGGTCATCCTAGCGGGACCACATATGCACACCACAGTAGGATAGCATAGAACACCAAAGTGGATATAACCCCACACAGAGGAGTTCCTGAGGGCTCTGGAGACACCCAGGTCCTATATAAGGGGGGGATAACCCCAGAGATTGATGCCTTATCAGTGTGCCCTACTTGGAATCTGTGCTCCTGAGAGTGACAGAGTAAGTCCTACCTGCACATGGTCCATCAGTCCCTTCTATTTGAACATATATGTGAGACTGGAGTTTGTGGATGTACTTCCAGAGACTAGAGCCTCTGGTCTGCCTGTGTTCCAGCTGTGCCTGGAATCTAGGTGGAGCTGCAACTCCTACTCTACAGCTCAATTGACTCACCCAAGTCACCTGGTGAGAAGACGATGATGGACAATGGCCATCCAAGGGAATGGAGAGAGCCTGCAGCTGAAGGCAGGAAAATCCAATCCACTGTATCCATAGGATATAAGCCCACTCTGACTAGGAGGTGGAGTGGACATCACCATTCCAGTCCCCTCAGGATTGGGGCAAGGGCTTTGGACTAGAGTGGACTTAATGGTATTCTGTTGTAGACCTGTTGTGATTCAAGCAATGTAAGATATTAAAACAGTGAGGTGAAGAATGTGGCCACGAGATGCTTTTGGGGCAGGGAGGCAAAGTGCAGTTGAAACACAGGGGCTTTTTCAGGACTTGGGGGTTGTCTCGAGTGACGTTGTGGAGATGGATATAGGCCATTTTACACCAGCATATACCATGCAGAGCTCTGTGGGAGAGAGTGTCATCTGCAATGTGAACTGTGGTCTATCGCTAGTGGCAAAGCCACAGGATGTGTATACCCATTGTAGGTGATGTGCCACACTAATGAAAGATGTTTATGTGAGCTGTTATGAGAGATATGTGAGTTGGAGATCATGGGAATCCCTGTAATTTTTGTGCAACATTTAAGAAATCTAAGCATCTTTTAAAATATATACAAAAAAATAACATTTATGAAAGCAAATGCACATAAATGCATATATATCTGCATATCATTTTACAAATAATGGATTGTATTGTAAAAATTTGTCTTTTGCCCACAATAAAATAAAATAAAAAATACCAAAAAAATCAAACTCATTATTACAAATAAACAGTATCGACATATACACAAAGGAAAACCAAGTAACTCAGAGTACAAATCGCTCCCAGCCTCCAAATTTCTCCTATGGCTTATGAAGGACCTTGCCAACACACAGAAGAGAAAAAAGGATTTGAAGGGTCCACAAGGTGAAAATGAGTAACTCAAATGCTTACAGCATATCATGGGGGAGATGAGTGGTTCATAAATTCAAAGACCTAAAGCCTCAAGCAGATTGTACCACCCCCCATTCTATGCATGTGGGATAATAGATTCCAGCAATGAAGGAACTCAAACGGAACACCACTTTAGAGAAAGAGGTAATTCCAAAGATTCATATATGTGTATCACCACCTTCTTTTTCTTAATATATATTTTTAGTGATGCATATCATTTCTACATGAACATACATAAACTTGAAGTCTAGAGAAGAAATCACGACCTTTGAAAATAAAGAGGCACAATGCCTTACAGTGGTCCCATACAGAAATCTACAGCAGAGACTTGAATTGTGATTCATTTTTAAAAATTGGCCAAAGCATTTCTGAAACACAACTAATAACTATTTTCCATGGCTGAACTTGGATGTACAATTACTGACATCCCAATAAATTTTAAAGCAAATCTCTTTTATTGACACATATAAAACCCTTATCATTTTTATCCAATGTGTACATTCCCTGGTCCTTGGTATATTCACAGTGGTGTTCATTCATCTCTTCAATCATTATTAAACCTTTTCAAAATCACTATAATAATTATAAATAAAGAAAAACCAGAAGAATAAAGAACAAAATTATTCACCTCTCAATCCATTTGTGGAAACAGACCTACATAGGTGTTATTCTGGCTGCCCTTGAACAAGTTTATTTGTTTATCTATTAGTTTCATTGTTATGTAATCCAATACTACATCATGTGGACAAAGTGAGCAATGAATGGCTTTTTTCAAAGCTGTTGAAAGGTCTTCATTTTAAAAGTGTGAACTAAAATGTATATTAGATTGAAAGACAATGTCAATTTTAAAAGAGAATCCAAGGTTAAGTTAGATTTAATATAATCAATCATAAGAAAGAGATAGCAAGGCACAAAAACCTATAAAGGAAAATAATTATTCTGAAGTAATGAAAATAAATTACAACAAAGTTTTAATTATTATATTCCCTATAGATAAATTGGATAATATAATCTCTAGGAATGAAATAAGTTTTTGTTTTACCTTGCAATCTCCATTGAGGCATTCATTCTTTCTGAGTAAAAAATGTCCTCTTTGGAAATTGCACACATCTCATTTCCTAAATTAACTCAGATAACAAGATCACAAGAAAACCATAATATTTCTAACTGGAGATCATCAGAGCAATGGAATCGAAGGGCAGAGGAAGAAATTAAAATAGAATGAGAAAGTAGTGCCATCTCAGTGAAGAGAGAACACCACAATTCTTAAAACATATCTGTTTTGTTGAGACATATTAAACCAATAACTTTTTAATCCAATGTGTACATTCCCTAGTCCTTGGTATATACACAGTGCAGTTCATTCATCTCTACAACCATTATTAAACCATTTCAACAGCTCTATAATAATTATAATAAATAAAAAAATACCAGAATAATTAAGAAATTATTCACCCTCGATCCATTTTTTGAAACTGACATACATAGGTGATTTTCTGCATGACCTTGAACAATTTTTTTTTTAATCAATCATGTTATTTATACAGAATCCCATACTAAACCATGTGGACAAAGTGAACAATGAATGGATTTTTAAAAATTGTTTAAAAGTCTTTATTTTAAAATTCTGAATGGAAACAGATAATAGATTGAAAGAAAATATTAATTTTAAAAGGGACTGTAATTAAATTGATAATTCTGAAGAGAATTTTTTCCATGATTTCATGATTGCTTACTAAATGCTTAGAAGGTTCTGGATTTTGTGTCACGGAAATGTTTCCGGATTTTGTGTCACGGAAATGATTCCTGATTTTCTGTACATCATTGGGCTGTACTCAACTGCAGAGAGATTGTGATACAGGTATCCATATATAAATACCTGCTCTTATGTAATATTGTAATTTTTTAAAAATATTGGAAATAAAATCAAACTCATTCTTACAGAGAAACAGAATCCACATATAGACAAATGAAATCCCAGGAACTCGGAGTACAAATAGGCCCCAGTCTCCCACTTTTTCCTATGTCTTTAGGAAGGACCGTGTCAACACCCAGAAGAGAAAAAGGGACTTGTACGGCCACAAGTTGACAAAAATTGACTCAAATGTTTACAAGATATCATGGGGGTGTGGAATGGTTCATAAAAGTCAATGACCTAATCAAACAAACAAAGAGTACCATGTTCCATTCTAAGCACGAGTGATTATAGCCTCCAACTATGAAGAAACAGAAATGGAAGATCACTTTAGAGAAATAGGTAATACCAAAGCTTCATATTTGTCTCTCACTACCCTCTTCCTCTTAATATATATTTTTATTGATGCATATCAGTCATAAATGTACCTATATAAACATGAAGACTGGAGCAGAAATCATGACCTTAGAAAATAAAGGGGCATGAAAACTTACACTGGTCCCATACACACATCTCCAGCAGAAACTTGAACTGGGATTCATTTTTAAAAAATGCCTAGAGCATTTCTGAAACACAACTAATAACTATTATCCATGGATCAACAAGGGTGTGCAATTCCTAACAACACCAAGAATTTTAAAACAAATCTGTTTATTATGACATATTAAAACAATGTCTTTTTTATCCAATGTGTACATTCCCTTGTCCTTGGTATATTCACCGTGGTTTGCATTCATCTCTTCAATCATTATTAAACCTTTTCAATAGCTCTATAATAATTAAATAAATACATTAAACCAGAATAAAGAATAAATTATTCACTTCTCAAATTTCTGTTAACAATGACATACATAGGGGTTTTTCTGGCTGTCCTTCAACAACTTTTTTTGTTTATCTATGGGTTTTATTGATATGTTATCCCATACTACTTCATGTGGACAAAATGAACAATGAATGGCTTTTTTAAAGCTGTTGAAATGTCTTTATTTTAAATTATGAACTGAAACAGGCAGTAGATTTAAAGAAAATCTTAATTTTAAAAGGCCTTGTTGGTAAATTGATAATTCTGAGGAGATCTTTTTCCATGATTTCATGATTTACTGAATGTTTAGAAGGCTCCAGATTTTGTTTCAAGGAAACTATTCCTGATTTTCTGGATATAATTTAAATTTTCTCATTTGCAGATAGCTTGTGATGCAGGTATTCATATATAAATACCTTCTCGTATCACATATTATATTTTTAAAAAGTATTGGAAAGAAAAACAAACTCATTCCTACAAAGGAACAGAATAAATATATGTACAAATGAAAACCCAGGTATTCAGAGTACAAATAGCTCCCAGCCCCCAATTTCTCCTATGGCTTCTGAAAGACCTTGTCAACACCCAGAAGAGAAAAATTAACTTGTAGGTTCCACCAAGGGAGAAAGAGTGACTCAAATGTTTAGAAGACATCATGGGGGAGAGGAATGGTTCATAAAAGTCAAGGACCTAATACATCAAGCAGATTATACACCCCTCCATTCTATGCATGCATGGTTGTAGCTTCCAACAATGAAGAAACACAAAAGGAACACCACTTTACAGAAGTAGATAATTCCAAACCTTCATATTTGTCTCTCACCACCCTCTTCCTCTTTATATATATTTTTAGTGATGCATATCAACTATACATGAACTTACATAAACGAAGTATAGAGCAGAAATCACAACTTTGGAAAATAAAGGCACATAACAACTTAGACTGGTCCCATCCACACATCTCCTGCAGAAATTTGACTTGATATTCATTTTTAAATTTGGCCAAAGCATTTTTGTAACATGACTAAAAACTCTTATCCATGTCTCCACATGGGTGTACAATTCCTGACATCTCGTGATTTTTAAAAAAATCTGTTTTATTGAGACATTTTAAACAAAAACCTTTTTATTCCAAAGTGTACATTCCCTTGTCCTTGGTATATTCACAGTGGTGTGCATTCATCTCTTCAATCATTATTAAACTTTTTCAATAGCTTTATATTAATTATAATAAATAAAGAAATTCCAGAAGAATAAAGAAAAAAATATTCACCTCTCAATCCATTTGTTGACACTCACACGCAGAGGTGTATTTATTTCTGTACTTGAACAAATTTTTTGGTTTATCTGTCACCATTATTGATTGGTGATCCCATCTTACATCATGTGGACAAACTGAAAAATGAATGGCTATTAAAGCTGTTAAAATGTCTTCATTATGAAATTATGAATTGAAACAGATATTAGATGGAAAGATAATGTTAATTTTAAAAGGGAGTGTTGGTTACATTAGATTTAATATAATCAATGATAAGAAAGAGATAATATTGCACAGCACATACAAAGGAAATTAATTAGTCTGATGCTAGGGAAATAAATTATAACATAACTCTAATTACTATAATCCCCATAAAATACTTGGACATTATAATGTCTAGGAATTAAATAAATTTTTGTTTTAACATGCAATTTCCATTGAGTCATTTATTCTTTCTGAGTAAAACTGTCCTCTTTGGACTTGCACACACCTCATTGGCCTAAATTAACACACGTAACAAGATATCTAGTAAAACCATACTATTTCCAACCTGTGATCCTCAGGACAATGGAATCCAAGGTCAGGGGAAGAAATTAGAATACAATGAGAAAGAACTGTCATCTCAATGAAGAGTCAACATTAGCAAAGTTCTCCAGACACCAGATACATCCCAGATTAGGGCAATGGATAACCTTTCCATGTAACATAAAATCAAAAATTTTCACACTATTTCAAATGGTCTCACAGGGGTGGAGCCTGGCAGACTAAAATAATGGTCATCCTTCCATTGCTGACACAGGAAAAATGGCCATGAGGCGGTTGCAATAAAGAAACTGGCATGGCTTGTCTTCTTTCTGCTCCTCCAAAGCAGGGACCTTAGCTGGATGTGGGACAAAAATTTGCAGACTAATTATTTGCAGTTGGGGGCATGGAGAAAGGGCTTTTGAAAAAAACAGCAGGAGAATTGAAGGCAATGCTAAAAATAAAAAGGAAGGAGGAGAACAATGGAATCCTGAAAGAAAGAAAAGAAGCTCTAAGTCTCTTTTGCAGTGTGGTGCGGTGCTGGTTGAAAAGTAGAAGTGAAAGAAAAAATCCACTAACCAACTCAGGACTTTGTGGAAAAATTTAAAACACAAAATCCTTCAAAACAAACACACCATATATGACCAACTATCCAGACATGGTGAAGGCATTGTAGGAAAGTGTGTTTTAAATAAAAAGTGTGTTCACTGGCTGGTGGAAACAATGACATGATATTTTATCATGACCTGTAAGAAATACTCCGACACATTGGGTAATCCTGGAGGAAAGTGTTTTGAATATTCTGACCAACTGTATAAATGTTTTTTTAAGTATACTGATAGTGTTAAGAAATGCATATTAATAAAAACAAGAATGAGGTCAATTGGAGGTGATAATTAGTTATAATTCAATTAGGACGACGATATTCCCTCATATATCAATTTGGTGTATTTAAAATAAAGAAAAAAAATTTGAGCCCTCAGTAAAATACAGATTTTAAAAGAAGGATTAATTATCTATTTACATCTACAAATAAATCTTTACTGAGACAGAAAGAATTTTTCCACAGAGCCTGTCCAGGCTAATTGGAAATGAAAGGTTTTAGCATTTATGAATAGAAAATTCTTTAAAAATAAGAGGCTTCAAACAGAGGAGTTCCTGTGTCATGCATATTTTACATAAATTTTTAGACTAGATTTTCTAACTAATAGTTATTGAAGTAATATTAAACTACTCTAAGTTGGAGAATAATAATGGGAGGACAAGAAATGCTTCTCAATGATTCCTCCATTTTTGAATATTTGCAATTTTAAATCAATAATCCAGAGGAGATCTTTTTCCATGACTTCATGATTGTTTTATGAATATTTAGAAATTCTGGGTTTTGTTTCAATGAAATCATTCCTGATTTTCTGGACATCTTTGGGCTGTTCTCAAGTGCAGAGAGATTGTGATGCCGGTTTCATATCTAAATAATTGCTCTAATGACTTATTGTAATATTTTAGAGAATATTGTACATAAAATCAAATTCATTCTTACAAATAAACAGAATCTACACGTACACAAATGAAAACACAAGAACTCAGAGTACAAACTCCAAAATCCAAATTTCTACTATGGCTTGTGAAATTCCCTGACAACACCCAGAAGAGAAAAACGCACTGGTAAGGTCCACAAGTTGACAAAGAGTGACTTAACTATTTGTAAGTTACCAAGGGGTTGAAGAATGGTTCATAAAATTCAAGGACGAAAGCCATCAAGCAGAGTGCACCACCCTCCATTTTATGCACAAGTAATTATACCCTCCCACAATGAAGAAAAACAAAAGGCAGAACGCTTTAGAGAAAGAGGTAATTCCAAAATTTCATGTTTAACTCCCACCCCCTATTTCTCTTAATATATATTTTTAGTGATGCATATCAATCATACATGAACAGACATAAACTGAAAGCCTAGAGCAGAAATCAGGACCTCAGAAATTAAGAGGCATAACAACTTACAGTGGTCCAATACACACATCTCGAGCAGAAACTTGAGTTGTGATTCATTTTTACAAATTGGACACAGCATCTTTGAAACACCACTAATAAGTATTATCCATGGCTGAAGTTGGGTGTACAATACCTGACAGAACCACAATTTTTAAACCATATCTGTTTTATTGACACATTTTAAACAAATGTCTTATATATTCAATGTCTACATTCCCTGGTACGTGGTATATTCACAGAAATGTGCATTAATGTGTACAATCATTATTAAATGTTTTCAATAGCTCTTTAATAACTTTAATGAATAAAGTAAATCAAGAAGATAAATAAGAAATTATTCACCTCTCAATCAATTTGTTGACGCTGACATGGAGATGTGTTTTTCTGGCTGTCGTTGAACAACTTTTCCTTTATCTATCAGTTTTATTGATAGGTGACCCCATAATAAATCATGTAGACAAAGTATAAAATGAATGCTTTTTTAAAGCTGTTGAAAATGTCTTTATTTTAAAATTATGAACTGAAACGTATATTAGAAAGGAAGAAAATCTTATTTTTAAAAGTGAGTGTGGGTAAATCGATAATTCAGTGGAGATCTTTTTCCAGGATTTCACGATTGTTTACTGAATGTTTAGAATGCCCCAGAATTGCCTTCACAGATAAGTTTGAATGATGCCACACTTTGTTTACATTTTCTGACATCATGAAGATTTTTTGAAACAAACAGTTTCAATGATAAATATTAAATCAATATCTTATACACACAATGTGTGCTTTCCGTGGAGATTGGTATATTCACAGAGACGTGCATTCCTCTCTTCAATTTTAAACCCATTCAATATTTCTATAATAATTATAATAAATAAAGAAAATCAAGATGAACAAAGAAGAAATTATTCACCTCTCAATCCCTTTGCTGACACTGCCATATATAGGTGTTTATCTGGGTGTTCTTAAAAAAAATTTTGGGTTACCTCTCCACTCCATTGATATATTATCACATACCACATCATGTGGTGAAATGTAGCAATGACTGGCCTTTTTAAACGTTTGCAATCATCTTTAATATAAAATTATACACTGATATGGATATGTTTGACAGAACATGTAAATTTTAAAGGGAGTGAAATTTGGTTAGATTTAATATAATCAATGATTTGAAAGAGATAGTATGGCACAAACACATATAAAGGAAAATAATTAGTCTGATATAATGGAAATTAATATGAATAAAATTCTAATTAGTTTATTCCAGGAGTAACAATCGGGCATAATTTCAAGGTATGAAACAATTTTTTTTCATCATGCAAATTCCATTAAGGCATTCATTATTTCTGAGAAAAAAATTTCTCTTTGGGAATTGCCCATATCCAATTGGTACAAAACCCCACATGTAAAAAGATCACTATGAAAACCCTCATATTTCTAATGAGAGATACTCAGAGCAATGAAATCCAAGGGCAGAGGAAGAAATGAGAATAGAATGAGAAAATATTGTCATTTCAAAGGAGGGTCAACAATATCACAATTCACCAGTCACAACATAGATTATTTTTAATGGTTCAGAGAAATTATTTGGAACTCAGGGACATGGAGGATGGGATCTTTGAAAAAGGCAGGAGCAGGAGAGTAAGCACTGCAAAGAATATAAAAGAAAGAGCATAATGGAATCCTGGACAGAGAAATTGCACCTTCATTCTCAAAATTTAAATTTAAAGGAAAAATATATCCGCTAGTCAACTCAGGGTAATGTGGAAAAATTAAAACAGCAGAGTCTTTAAAACAGACACACCACATACACACAACTTTCCAGATATGTTGAAGTCAAGGGTTGGAAAATAGTTTTGAACATATGGTATAGTCTGTGGATAGGGGGAATAATATCATGATACTTTCTCATGATGTAAGTAATATTCCACAATGGTGTGATGTGATGCTCAAAGAAAGTTTTATGAGTATGATTATCGAGTGCATAAATGTTTTGTTCATTTACAGATGCTGTTAAAAATGTGTATTTACAGAAACAAGATTGGGGCAGTTTGGACCTGAAAACCAGATATTACTCAGATTACGTTAGTGTCTGATATCCAAATATCATGTAATTAAGAAAGAAAAAAATTTAAAGTACTCGGTAAAATACAAGTTTAAAAGAATACTTAAATATCTATTATAATCTACTAATAAACCTTTACTTAGAAAGAAAGAGTTTTTCCACACACCGAGTCAATGCTAATTGGAAATGAAACCTTTTAGCCCTTTTAAATAGTAAATTTAAAATCAAGAGGCTTCAGTGATATGAGTTTGTGTGGAATGCCTTTTTCAAATAAATTTTTGGAACCGATATTCTTTCTAATGGTTGATGAAATAATGTTAAACTACTCTATCTTGGAGAAAAATAATCAGAGGTACCGAAATTTCTCTCAATGATTCCTCCATTTTTTAATAATCACAAATTTAAATCGATAATTCAGAGGAAATCATTATACATGACTTCATGATTGTTTACCGAACGGTTTCGAGGCTCCAGGTTTTGTTTCAAGAAAGCCTTTCCTGGTTTGTTCGATATCTTTGTGTCATTCTCCAGTGCAGTGGGATTGTGATGTAGGTATCCACATATATATAAGTGTTCTTATGCCATATTATGATTTTTTAGAAAGAATTAGAAATAAAATCAAACTCATTCTTCCAAAGAAAAGAGAATCCACAGATACAGAAACAAAAAGATGGAACTCAGATTAAACAGCTCCCAAACTCAAAATTTCTCCTATGGATTCTGAAAGTCTCTTCCCACACAGAAGACAAAACAGATTGGTAAGGACCTTTAGTTGACAAAGAAAGAGTCACCTATTCAAACGATACCATGGGGGAGAATAATGGTTCATAAAAATAAGTACCTAGTTCATCAAGCAAAATGTACAGCCCGCCATTCTATGCACATGTGATTATAAAATCCAACAATGAAGAAAAACAAAAAAAAGGACAACTTTAGAGATATAGGTAATTCCAAAATTTCCTGTTTGATTCACGCCACCCTCTTAACTTTCATCAATTATTTAGTGACAGATATCATTCATACATGAACATATACAAACTTGTAGTGTAGAGGAAACCACACGACCTTTCAATATAAAGGGGAATAACTCCTTACAGGGGACCCATGCAAACATCTCAAGGAGGATCTTGAATTGTGAGTCATCTTTTAAAACTTGGACATACAGTCTTCCAAACATGCCTAATAAATATGAATGTTGTCCTACATTTTGTTTATATTTCTGACATCATGAATATTTTCTGAAACAAATCTGTTTCAATGATGAATATTTAACCAATATCCTATTTACCCAAGGTGTACATTCCGTGGTGATTGGTATATTCACAGAGGTGTGCATTCCTTTCTTTAATATAAAACCCATTCAATATTTCTATTATGATTGTGATAAAAAAAGAAAATTCAGATGAACAAAAAAGAAATTATTCATCTCTCAAACCCTTTGTTGACACTGTCATATATAGGTGTGTTTTGGGGAGTCCTTAAATTTTTTTTTATTATCTATACATTCCATTTATATAAGGTCACATACCATATCATGTGGAGAAAGTATCAATGAATGGCCTTTTCAGACGTATTGCAAACGTCTTTAACACAAATTTACATACTGAAATGGATACAAGTTTGACAGAAAATGTAAATTTTAAAGGGAGTGAAATTTGATTAGATTTAGTATAGCCAATGGCAAGAAAGAAATAGTATTGCACAAACACTTATAAAGGAAAATAATTCATCTGATGTAATGGAAATCATTTAAAACAAAATTCTAATTATTATATTATAGGTAGAACATTCAGACATAATAATTTCCCAAGGCATGAAATAATTTTTTTTTACCATGCAATTCCCATTAAGACATTCATTCTTTCTGAGTAAAAAATTCCTCTATGGGAATTGACCATATCCGATTGACACATGTTCCCACACGTAAAAAGATCATTAGGAAAACCATCATATTTCCAATTAGAAATACTCAGAACAATGAAATCCAAGTTCAGAGGAAGAAATGAGAATAAAATGAGAAACTACTGTCATCTCAATGGAGGGCGAACATTATCAAAGTCACCAGACACAAGATACATCCATTTTACTATGGCAGAGTAATTATTTGTAAGTTGGCTGGCATTGAGGATGTGATCTTTGGAAAAAGAAGTGGATGGAGAGTAGGCACTGCAAAAATAGAAAAAAAGTGAAAAATTGAATCCTGGAGAAAAGAAGTTACACCCTAATTCACAAAATTAGAAATAAAAGGAAAAAAATTCACTAGCCAACTCAGTTCCTTGTGGAAATATTAAAACACAAGACTCCTTAAAAGAGACACACCACATACATACAACTTTCTAGATATGTGGAAGGCAGTGCTTGGAAAATAGTTTTGAACATATGGTATGGTCTGTGGCTAGGGGGGAATAATGTCATGATATTTTATCATGATGCAAGAAATATTCCATAATGATGTCTTGTGATGCTCAAAGAAATTATTATGAGTATGATGATCAAGTGTATAAATGTTTTGTTAGTTTACAGATTCTGTTAAAAAATGTGTACTTACAGAAACAACAATGGGGCAGATGGGAGGTTAAAACTAGATATAACTCAGATTAAGATGATACTCTCTCATATCCAAATCTGTTGTATTAAAAAAAAAAAGGAACGTATTCGGTAAAATACAATTTTAAAAGAATGATTAAATATTTATTATCACATACTAATAAACCTTTAGTTAGAAAGAAATGATTTTTCCACACACCATGTCAATGCTAATTGGAAATGAATTTTTTAGCCCTTTTAAATAGTAAATTCTTTAAAATTATGAGGCTTCAGTGTATCAGTTTGCATGCAATGACTTTTTCAAATTAATTTTTGGAACCAATTTTCTTCCTAATTGTTGATGACATAATATTAAACTACTCTAACTTGGAGAAAAATAATTGGAGGAAACCAAATACTTCTCAGTGATTCCTCCATTTGTTAATAATCACAAATTTATATCGATAATTCAGAGGAAATAATTTTACATGACTTCATGATTGTTTACTGAATGGTTTGGAGGCTCCAGATTTTGTTTGAAGAAGCCTTTCCTGATTTTCTGGATAACTTTGGGTACTTCTCCAATGCAGTGGGATTGTGATGTATGTATCCATATATATGTAAGTGTTCTTATGCCATATGTTAATTTTCTAGAAATAATTAGAAATAAAATCAAAGTCATTCTTACAAAGTAAGCAGAACCCACAGATACACAAACAAAAGCTCAACCTCAGAATAAACATCTCCCAAACAGAAAAATTCTCCTATTTCTTGTGAGAGTCTCTTCCCATACAGGAGAGAAAAGTCACTGGTAAGGTCCATTAGTTGACAATGAGGAAGTTTCCTATTCACAAGTTTTCATGGGGGAGAGGAAGGGTTCATAAAAAATAAGGACATAATCCCTCAAGGAGAATGTAAAGCCATCCATTCTATGCACACGTGATTATAACATTCAACAATGAAGAAAAACAAAAAAAGACCCCTTTAGAGAAATAGGTAATTAAAAATTTCCTGTGTGATTCCCACCACTTTCTTTCCCTTCATCAATGTTTTAGAGACGGATATCTTTCTTACATGAACATACAAAAACTTGTAGTGAAGAGCAAAACACATAACATTACAAAAGAAAGATGTAAAACTCCTTACACTGCAACTATACATACATCTCAAGGAGGTAATTGAATTGTCAATCATTTTTAAAGTTTGCCAGGCCATCTTTTAAACACGACTAATAAATATGAATGATGCCAAACCTTCATGTGCTTTTTCTGACATCAACAATATTTTTTAAATCAAATCTATTTCAATGATAAATATTAAACCAACATCCTATTTATCCAATGTGAACATTCCCTGGTGATTGGTATATTCAAAGAAACCTTCAACAATTCCTCAATCATTATTATACACTTACAATATTTTTATAATAATTACAATAAGAAGAAAAATCCAGATGAACAAAGAAGAAAATATTCACCTCTCAAACCCATTGTTGACACTGCGATGTAGGGATGTTTTTCAGAGAGGACTATAATTACATTTTTGTTTATCTATCCATTCAATTGATATATGATCACATATCACCTCATGTGGAGAAAGGGAGCAACGAAT
>JAQZBX010061755.1:0-17039 GCA_029593785.1 Cabassous unicinctus
ATAGTGGCTGTGGTGTGTGTCAAATGGTAGGGCAGAGAGAACTGGTGTCAACAATGATGAGGATTCGAGGCTGAGGATGGTGATGGCCCAAGCAGAGCAGCGGCAACGGAGGTGAGGATGGAGAGAATGGGTCAGATGCTGCAGATGCTCTGAGACCTGCTGATGCCCATTCAAGCTGACAGTTGCTGCTGGATTCTAGGCGGAATTCTGGGATTTGCTGTGATTGGTGGATCTGTGGTTACTGGGCAAGAGCCTGTGGTGACTCCAGGTCCACGAAGGGGCTGTGTCCTTCTGTGGAGCTTTGCTTTGGGCTGACCCTCGGGAAGTGGGGAGAGGGGGTGATGGAGCTGCTGCCTGATGATATGAGTTCAGAGCACATGGTCCACCACAGTCCCCAGTGGGAAATGGTGGTGTGTACACCTGCCATCGTTTCCTTGGGGGGGTCTCTTATGGCTACTCAGATTAGTGCAGTATCTGAGAAGTCAACTTTATAGAAGACAGTATGGCAGCTTGCAGACACACTGGCTGCACTGATTAAAGAGAAATGTCACCTGGTTGACCAGATGAGTGCTGCTCACAAGGGGTATCGATATAATGAGGCATCCTTAGAGGGCGCCAGTCTTGAGAAACAGACTTTACCAGTCTCCAGCCTTATAAATATCTACAGAAAGGCCAAGGGAAAGAAAACGATGCTAAAAGCAGAGTTAACTTTATTAATCCATGAACTAGAGCAAGAGAGATGCAAACCCTTCCAACAAGAAGAGGTAATGGTGATGATGCAAAAAACACTGGGGTTCACTTGGTTGGGTCCTGAACCACCACAGCACGAGGTCATTTTCCCAACCCTGTGTGTGGCTCCAGCCCTACTGCGAGAGCCCCTCCTTTGAGCATGAGTTGGGGATTTAAACAGTGCTGCTCTCTGCTCTCCACTCAGGCCTCCCCAGCTGCCATAATTTGTTACCTGCTCTGCCCTCCTTCTTAGTGTCATTGAGGCCAATGGATCCGGGAGAACCCGACATGACTTGGACTTCCAGCAACATTAAATTTGGGACACAGAAGGAAGATTCTCCATGGTCAGTTCCTCTTTAAAATGAACAGGCTATTTCGTCTCTGGAAAACCCTCAACCTGTGGCCCTTACTTTCTCTTTTAGGCCTCTAAATTATCTCTCAGCATTGACAAAATTCTTTTGAAATTTCACAGAATATACTTTTTTTTTTCAATATTTGTTTATTTATTTATTTCTCCCCCTTCGTTGTTTTGTACTCCCTGTCTGCTCTCTGTGTCTGCTTGTCTTCTCTTTAGGCAGCACCGGTTATCCTGGGACCTCCTGGAGTGGAGGGAGGCTGCTCAATTTCTTGCGCGTCCTCGGCTCCCTTATCTGCTGCCCATCTCATTATCTCTCTTATGTTTATCTTTTTGTGGTGTCATCTTGCTTCACCAGCTGTCCACGCGGGCCAGCACTCCATGTGGGCCAGCACTCCGCTTGGGACTGCTTGCTTTTCACCAGGAGGCCTTGGGAATCGAACCCTTGACCTCCTATATGGTAGATGAGAGTCCAATCACTTGAGCCACATCTGCTTCCAGGGAGTATACTTTTAATCAAATGGAAAGGACCTTCTTATATTTCTAAAGATAATGTTTGTTTATTTCTATATTAACTTGATAAGTGATTTTTATATATATTATTATTCTGCTTGCCATATTTTTATTGTAATTTAAATTATATGACATATAGCAATAAAAAAACTTTAAAAAGGGAAAAGGCAAAAATTTTTTTTTCATTTAACAATTTACAGATAAAATAGGTTTCACAGTATTGCACTGTTATCAAACTACATTACATAAAGTATACATCTTAAACAGAAAATCTGAAATATATTTTTTTATTTTATTTATGTATTCATTTTAATATATTTTTATTTTTTAAAGATACTTAGATTACACAAATGCCACATAAAATATATAGGGGATTACCATATGCCATGCTCCCCACACCGCTCATAATTTCCCACATTAACAACATCCTTCTTTAGTGAGGTAAATTCATTGCAATTGATGAACACATTTTGGAGCATTGCCATAAGTATGGATTAAAGTTTACATTGTAGTTTACACTCTCTCCCACCCAATTCTGTAGGTTATGGGAAGATATATAATGACCTGTATCTGTCATGCACATCATTCAGGACAATTCCCAGGTGCAGAAAATTCCCCTGTAATATATGTTTTCCCTCTCCATGTCCTTAGTACATCCAGTGGCCACTGCCTCCTCATGACCGATAAAATTTCTTCCATTGCTAGAATCACAATAAATCTATAATAGAATACCAGTAAGCCCACTCTAGTCCATAGTTCAATCTCCAATCCTGAGGATTCTGAGATGGTGATGCCCACTCCACCTCTAATTGAGAGGTGGCTTCAGTCCCATACGGCTGATGGATGGGACTCTCTTCCTTGGAGTGTAGGCTCACTCGGTTCCTTGTTATGGTAGTTGTCCATTATCACCTTCCTTGTTAGTTGTCCTGGGTGAATCAAATGAGCTGGACAGTAGGTGTTACAACTCCATTGAGTCTCAGGGCCCAGCATGCACATATCAAACATCTCTTAAGACAATAGTCCTTCTTGGGGTTCTGACATCACTCTCTGAATATGGCTAAGATGTGGTCTCATTACTGCTCAATACCCAAAATAATGACTGTTGTAGGCTTAGGACCATGTGGTTGAAAAGCTTTATTTCCCTTAGATCTTTCTGGAGTTATTACTGAAGCTGCATAAGGGACAAAATGGGCTGGTTAGTTGCCAGGATGATTTTCAGCCCTAACTGTGCTCATTTTCCTCATTATTCCTTGTACTCTGTGATGTAGATTTGAGTGGTAGCCAGAAACTAACCTTACAAAGTGGCCATCATGGCACCTCCCTCCGGGCTGGTTTATAGTGTGGGTTGGGGTAACGGGGGGCTCAGTCAGGGTTTTGTCTTGGGATCCATGGGCCTTACCTTGCACAATCCTCTTTTCCCCCTCCTAGTATTCCCTTCCTGGCCTCTGTCAGTGAAGACTGCCAACTTGCTGTGCTGGACTCTGGCCTGTCTGAGGTGTAAGTGTGAAATGGATTCCTGTAATCAGGGATCAGGGCAGGGGAGCAGAGGGCGGCTGGGTCTTCTCTTCAACAGAATGCTTTATCTCTCTTGAAAGGAAAATTTCCATCTGCTCCTGATGGAAGCAATGCAGACTGCTGACCATCTCCCTGTTGCTGGGGCTGACCCACAACCAGCTTTGTCCCTACTAGAGGAAGATTGTGGGTAGTGGGTGGAAATTCTGAGCCTGGCGTTCCTGCCTTCTTCCACAAGGGAGCAGCCTACTCTTCACTTAAAGAACCCCATATACCAAATGCAACTTCCTGTAGGGTGAAAGACACCAGGCAAGAGACCTGTACTTTGATCTTTGCCATGATTTGGTGCCGATTCTGACTCATATCACTACCTCGCTGTAGCCACCATTTCTTCATCTATAAAAACAGAGGACTGGATTGGATGATAGATACCTTCCTATGTGGAGAGATTTGTTGCTCTGCTGGTGATGAGGCTATACATTTGGTGAAGTGTGTTAAAACACCCTGAAAATGTGCCCTGGATGAGTTGGGTTCACTTTCTTCTCCAGACCTTTAATATGTTTTTCCTCTGGTCTTTACCATGCCCAAACTTCTTTTTTCCTCTTCTAGGGTTAGAAGACAAGCCCATGAAGACTTGGTAAGAGATGCTACTTGGTCCCTGCTCAATCACTCCCTCCCTACCACAGTGGGCTGGGACCATCAGGTCATCCACCATATTGTGCCCAAAGAACATCTCCCAGTCCCTGAACTTAAGAACACTACCAAGTAGATTGGACTGAAGACAAAAACAAATCCCCTATGATTGTCCACATCCATTGTTCCTGCCCCTTCACTTTGTGAAACAAGATAGGAGCTTTATATAGTATATTGAGACTAGAGCTACACAGTTAGTAAGTATTGTGTTTGAGCCTGGGGGTGGCTGGATTCTTGGATCCTATAGTCATAGGGAGAAAAATCTTTCTTAAAGTTGGATAAGTATGTGTGTGTGTGTCTGAATGTGTGTGTAGATAGAGTTTTCAGTAATGGTGAGAAAAAAATATCCTGTTTCCATGTAGCTCTGCATGAGATACTGACCATGTCGGGGATGGGTATGGGATGTGAGCATTCCTGGATTCTTTGCAGCAGCTCTTATACTACTCATAGTTATAGGAGCTCCTTAATTTTTTTATAGATCTTAATTCACTTTTATCATGGGAAATACTCCCATTCATGAAAAGCAAACCCAGATGACTTTTAGGTAGAGGCAGGATTCACTCCCCACAATTTGCACATGTCTCTGTTGTTAAACTAAATTAGAAAGCCATTTTTGGGCTAAGCAAAATGAGTATGGTTGGTGCCTTTGTAATACCTCTCCCACTTCCCAGGCAATGAAGTTGTGTATATGAGAGATAAATGTTTTTTTTTTGTCATAGGTTAGATGTTACAGAAAAAAGTTTGGAGATGATGGAGAGCTTAAGGGCATTCCAGTTAAGTGTGAAAACTGACACAGACAATTGCAGAGACATCTCTTCCCTCTTTGTCAACAGAAAACATCCTGGGCCCAGACCTCTTGCACCTCTGGGGTCTGTTTCTCTACATATAGGAAGTCTGAATGCTGTGTTTGTGGACTCTGAAGATTTTCAATTCCAGCGGAAGAGAGAGTCAGAAATAATTGTTGTGAAATAAAAAGTTTAGCCTTTGTTAACCTTCCTTTTTTGAAGCATGTGTTCTCTGTGCAGTTAGACATATTTCATTTACGTGGGACATCAAGGCATTAAATTTATAGCCCATGATTCTTTTAGTGCACCCCCGCCCCAAAAAAGTAACTAATTGGAACTTAAGCTAACCATTTGGTTTCTTCTCCAATTGGTGGACTGCCTGTTGCCAGTTGGAAGTCATGGATCAATCACTAATTTTATTGGGAACTGATGTAATCAATTATGTATTTTTGAGCCCTGTAAGTTTAATTTTGCTGAAATCACCTTATGAAATGGGCAGTTTTAAGGAATGTGAGCAAAATATTTTTAAATGAAGCTTCCATGCTTCAGTATTGTTAAGCCTGAGCTCTGTTCTCACCATATCCTTGAGTAAAAACACATGGGAATTTGCAGTCATGAGATTTTGGGGTGGGATGGCAGTAAAGACTTCCACTGTGAGACTTCTTAGTAAGGAATGGGGTGAATAGGTAGAGCCATTTAAGTTGTTCTTCCCAGAGTTAAAACTAAATTTTGTGATCGCTAAGAGCAAGTATGGAAGAGGGTGGGGTGGGTAGGAATTAAATTTACATAGAAAATTTTTTCCTCATGGTTTTAAAAAGTGTTGGAGGAGAAAACTACATGAAAGAGGTAAGACCCTAAGGAAATTTATACATCTGCCAAGGTGGTTGAAATAACATCAGAAAAAGAAAGCATAATTTTCAAAGAACTGTATTATCTTTTACTATTAAAAAAAGTTTGGATTCAGAAAGATCTTTGCTGATGAGAACGTCATATCTGTTAATGGTTGCCACCAGATTTTACATTTGTAAAACCCATCAAAGTCACAGGAGGAGTGACCATCGCAATTTTTTTATGGTGAGCAAAGAAGTGGCTATGGCTCTGACTTTAAAAAGTGTACCACATGTAGGATTATTCTCTATGCCCCTGACTCTTGTGAAAATGGTTAACTGGTAGAATAAGCATGGACTTACATGATGACCAGTGGATGTGGGCTCATTGTATTTTCGTTTGAAACCTGACCAACATTTATTTTGCATTTAATTTCACTGACTCAGATGTCTACATGTTGGAACAAATCCATTTCCCTCTCTCCATTTCTTGCTCTGGAGTCCATTAACCCAAGTGACTATATTATGCTGAGGAGGCACATATGCTGATCCTCCAAGGTCTAGGAGGCTCACCTCTTGGATACTGCTCAGAGCAACAACAGCGGCCTTAAGACCAGTTTCAGAAGGCATCAGACATGGGGCTGATTACCGAGGGCTCTCCTGCCCGACATTACACTGAGGAGCTGGCTCTTTGATAAACAGCTATCCAGACATTGTGTAACTGGGTCGATTAATGCAGTAAACATACCCACTGCTCAGAGTCTCCAACTTCAGAGGGCTCCAAAACTTTCTTGCCACATCTAGACCTGAAAGTTAAGGGCTCTGGTTTTTAAAATAGAGATTTGGAATGAAGGAGCAATATGTCTTCCATATGTTCTTTGTATTTTTCTTCAGTAGCTGCTTGACTTGACTTTGTCTGCTCTACAAACGTAATCGAGCATAGAAAAAATAAGACATCAAATTGTTTAAACTGCTTTGTCCTAGAATATACATAAATATTTCAGTAAGGTGCATGCTACATGATTCTACACATTCTAGGAAGCTTTTGAGCATCTAAGGACTGCCATGCTGAGAATTCACATCCTATCCATTTGTAGCTTGTTTCTTACTGCCAATCTGTGAGTTACACTGAAGACATTCTTAGAATCACTTAAGCAGGAAGCTGATATTGTTTGGGAAAAGGGTAAGAAAACTTCACTTCAATTTTGACCTTGATTTTAAAAATTTCATCAACAGCTTGTACAGTAGAGTTTGGAAAAATAAACACGGGAAAAGCCAAGGTAAGCAGTCTGCTCTTGAACGCAAACACTTTCATGTGAAATTCACCATCTAAAACGGGCAGTTTGGGGGCGTTCATATTCAGTACAACATGGTCGCAGGACTTTACAGTCCAGAGGGGCAGAAGGAAGTGTGGTACCAGGAGAGGAGGGGTTAACTCTTGTAAGTTACAGAGACCACACAATCCATGGTCCTGCAGTCTCCATTTATCATCTGACATGTTTAATGCAGTCCTCAACTTTATTCCAAAAACCCACTTTATCTCGTCAATTATTTTCTGCAGCTGTAATATGCAATTAAGCATCAAAATGGAAAAGATTAGTAAATAAAGAGTTTAATGCCCAAACAACATTAATTAATGTTCTTGTGGGAGTGTCACCTGTTGAACTTCCCTTCAGTAAATATAGACATAGTTCACTGTGCTTGTGATGTTGGGGTGCCTGGTTCTGGTCAAGCATTTCACTTTGGGAGTTCTGTGTTATAATTCAGGACCTTCAGTTTGAAACTGAAATTTTCCACTCTGGTAATAGGCCCCACCTGGGCTCAGCTGAAGTGTTTGGATAAGAAAATGTGTTCTATATGTACAGCTAAATTAGCTTCATTTCTGCAGTCTCTTTCAAGTGACTTGTTTCTTACTGAAACCTTCTGGTTAGAGATAGAAACTGGCTAATGTGTGGGACCCTTTAAGACTATTATCCTGCATCAATTTGCTGGGCAGAGACAGCATTACTGGTACTTTTAACCTGGACACCTAGAGACAAGTGAGACAAACTCCGTACCCAACACCATCTTGGCTCCGTGGTCATGGACTTCTCAATGGGACCAATCTGAACCTCATTTGATTTTATAAGTGTGGTCCATGGACCAGGAGCACTGACATCACCTAAGTGGTTTTTAGAAATGCAGAACTTCCAAATCTGCCTGAATCAGAATTCACATGTTCACAGTCTTCTCTGGGGATTCATGTGTATAAAAGCTTGATAAGCACTGATGTGGATGCCTATTGGGAACTATAGATGAATCAGGGCCCAGGCAGAGTGGGCAGCTGGGGAGTATCAGGCTGTCAAGCACTGTGGGGTTCAGTGGTGAACAAGACAGCCACGGTTATCCCTGTCCTCAGCAGCTTACTCTCGGGAGAGAGACAGGATGGAATTAGTGTTAAAGTGACAGCCAATAGAACTAATGATTGCTAGAAAACAGTGGGATACTAGCCCAGTCAAGAAGAAGTGGTAAAGCTCCTCGATAAAGTAACATGTTGATGGAGTCCTAAAGTTTGACTAAGAGTGAGTGATGATCAGCAGGGGGTGGAGAAGAATCTAGATAGTAATAACAGTGCAAGTCCTGCTGTGGGGAGCTTGTGGAGCATGGTAGGAAAGAAGATCAATGCAGCTAGGGTTAAATGAGTGAGGGATATCTCTTACTCTTAAAACAGAGGAGGCTAGTAGGAGCTGGATCATGGGTGCTGTGAGTTCCGGGAAGGATCTCCAAGAGGGAAGTAATAGAGTTGGTTATACTTTTAGAATAGATTACACCATTGGGGTTTGGAGGGGTTCCTATGGAAGCTGGGATGGTCCTGGTTTTCCTTCCTTACCCCTAGGCCATTAGGTCATACGCAGATGAACTGGCTTGGTCACTTGGACATGCCCAGCTGGGCCTTAAATCTGGAGGCACTGCTGCAAAATTCAAAGGGTGGATGCTGCAATGAGTGACAGCGATGACAATGATGAGTGGCAGCAGTACCAGCCACAGTGGGGGACCTTCCTCTAGCAGACTTCCCAGGGCAGGACCCTTTGTAGTTAGTTTTTTTTATGTCCTGTCTGTTTCTATAGACTGATTCTCTAGCACTTTCACCTATTTTGAGTTTCCTTACATCTTTCCTTTGAAAGCCAGCTCGTTTTGATTAGGTTAGCCAGAGTTGGCTTCCATTGTTGGCAACTCCAATCCCCTGACAGTTACTGTCTTTGTCAGTCGGGAAAAGAGTACAGGATCTATCAGGTTGGGACTGAAGTAGAAGCTCTTGTCAAAGTTATGGGATGCTTTCTCCAACTGGGCTCATCATTGTCACCAGGTGTATTTGGGTTCTCTAGGGAAATAAAACTGACAAGAGACAGCTGTAAATATTATGGGGATTTGTAAAATTTTCTCCCACGATTGTGGGGTTGCACACATCCAGATTCCGTGAGGCAGGCTGCAATCTGGCAACTCTGATAAAGATTTTCAATGAGTTCCCCAGGAGAAGCTGGCTGGCTCAAATAGAGATGAAAATTTTCTCTTCTCACTGCTGAAACCATCACTTCTCCTTTTAAAGCCTTCAGTTGATTGGATGAGACACCTCTCATTGTTGAAGGCAATTTCAGTTGATTGTAGATGTAATCAGCCATAGATACAATCAACTTACTAGTAATTTAAGTCCATGAAATGTCCTCATAGCAACAATTAAGCCAGTGCTCGCTTGAGCAGAGAACTGGGCACCATTACCTGGCCAAGCTGACACATGAGCCTAACCATCACACCAGATATAGCAGCACTTCTTCACTTACTGGTTTCTCTGAAGGGATTTTTCGTTTTCATTCAGACCCAGTTGTGTTCACTCCAACCCGTCTAGATGCTCTCTGAGTTCCATCCACATTGATGTGCTGACAGAGAGGTCAGGAGCTGACAGAGATGTCAAGAAGCCCCCTCACTACCATCTATTTTAATAATAGTGTAGGTACAGTTGGTTCCCTAATGACTGTTCTTCCCTTTTACTCCAGGTTTTGTCCAGATATCAGGCAGCAGGCCTTTTAGGGTTGAGAAGATAGAACAAACTTAGGTCTTAGATGATGGTGTGAAGCACCTGAATTAAGCAACCCTGGAACCATCCTGTTTTGTGTTTCTTTTTTTTTCTTTCCAAAATACAAGGAAACTTTTATTTTCAATTTTCTCCAAGAAATTTGATGTGTTTTTTATGCTTTTGGTTTTTTCCTTTTAAAAAATTATTTTACTGTTGTATTTTTTTTTCACTTTATTTCATTCTAGCTGCTCGGGGGCTGAGCCACTGGGTTCCTGGTATTAAAAAGATGCCAGGAGAGAGATGACTTTGTCTAGCCTAGGGGACTGGCCCACTCTGAATACCCCCAAAAAGGGTTCAAAGAAAACACAAAATAAACCAACAAATAAAACCAAAAGGATGTTTTGTATTTCTTTTAATGGTTGTTAAGTATTTCTTTTAGTTATGTTACTTCTAGTTGAGTTTCTATTTCACACAGTATACTGAGTCCTTTCAATAAAAATCACCATACTAATAATATTTTTGAGTGTTTACATTTCCAGCACTCTATTTTAAGCATCACTTTTCATCATCAGAATAATCTGAAGATTGTTACATTATTTTTATTTTAAAATTAAAAACAAGCTCATAAAGATTAAGCATCTTAATCCACTATCATATATTCTATCCAAGTCCTAAGGAAAACAGATGGTGCACTCAAAATAAGACATTTTGAGGAAGGTTTATTTTCAAAGGGACTGATTACAAAGTTTGGGTTGGTGGTGTAAGGGAGCCTCAAGGGCTCTGGTGCAGCAACTTTGGTCTAGCAACAGTGGAACTGTTATTGGCTTTAGACCCAGAGGCAAAGGTAAGGAGAGATAACCTGAAAGTGTAAGAAGAGATGGTTGTGACACTAATGAAAGAGTTTGTTAATGGGGGAAAGTGTGGGAGAAGGAGGGAGTGGGGTATGTGAAAATCCCCTATATTTCCACCTCCTATATTTTTTATGTAAGACTTATGTAATCTTAAGCTTCTTTTAAAAAAAGAAAAAAAGAAGAGATGGTTGTGTAGAGCAGACTCATGTGAGAGGAGCAGTCTCATTTGAGGGATATGATCACCTTGATGATCCTGCAATGAAGCATTAACTCCCACTTCCTTATCCCTACCCTGGCCCCTGTAACCTATATTCTAGTTTCTGACTATGAGTTTTCTTATTCTAATTATTTCATATCAATGATATCATACAAATGTCCTTTTGTGTCTGGCTTATTTCAAGATTCATCATGTTGTCTCATGTTATCAGAACTTCATTTGCCTTCACTGATGAAGAATATTCCACCAGCACTTTCTCTATCCTTTCATCTGTTCTTCCATTTTTTGGCAAGAATAATGCTGCTATGAATATTGGTGGAAATACCTGTAAATATCATTTCGAGTCTCTGGAATCAATTCTTTTGGGTATTGTGACAGTTTCAGTTTGAATTTGATGAATCTCCTCCAGAAGAGGTTATATTTTTGAACTAACCCATTCCTTTGGGTTTGAGATCCTTTTTTGATTGCCTTCGATTTGGTGAAGGGAACTTTATTAGATCAATTACTTAGATAGCTTTTTTTTTTTTTTTTTCCTAAGGAAGTACCAGGGATTAAACCCAGGACCTCATACTTGGGAAGCAGGCGCTTAACCACTTGAGCTACTTGGGCTCCCAACTTAGATTGCTTATGATTCAGGTTGGGTCTCAGCCCTCTTACTGGAGCCTTATATAAAAGGAGGCAGAGAGAAAGAAGACACTCAGAAAACGGAGCTCTGCCATTTTGCCTGGCCATGTGAGAGAGAGAACTCAAGGGTCGCTAGCAGCTGAAGTTGAGGCACTAAGCCCACAAGAGTCTGGGCCCACAGAGAAGCCCAAACCTGAAGTGATGCGCCATATACTGATTGCCCACAGCTGGGCTTAGGGAGAAACTGGAGCAGCTGAGGCTGAGAGAGGAGGCCTGGAAAGAGAGAAGCCATATGCCTGACTGCCCACAGCTGAGCTCCAGGAGACAGTGAGCCTTGACGGGAAGGCAGGGACCTTGGAAAAGATTGGCTGCCATTTTGCCTCACCATGTGGCAGGATGCCAGGATCACCAGTAGCTGACTTTGGTGACAAAGCGTTTCTGGTGGTGCCTTGATTTGGACATTTCATGGCCTGAGAACTGTAAGGTTTTACCCCAAATAAAATTCCATTATAAAAGCCAACACGTTTCTGATATTTTTGCATTGACAGCCTTTGGCAAACTAAGACAGACATATACCTAGAAGTGTGATTGTTGGGTCATATGCTAATTTTACACTTAACTTTTCTGAGGAACCACCAAACTGTTTTCCACAGCAACTGCATCATTTCACATTTCCTCCAGCAATGAATGAGTGTTCCTATTTCTCCACATCCTCTGCAAAACTTGCAGTTTTCCATTTTTCTTAAATAGTAGCCATTCTAACGGGTGTGAAATGGCATCTCACTGTGGTTTTGATTTGCGTTTTCCTAATGGCTAATGATGTTGAGCATCTTTATGTGTGCTTTTGGCTATTTGTATAACTTTGGAGAGATGTCTATTCCAACGTTTTGCACAGTTTAAAACTGTGTTGTTTGTCTTTATGTTTTTAAGTTGTAGGATTTCTTTATATATTCTGGATGTTAAACCTTTATTGGATATATGATTTCCGAATATTTTCCCCCAATCTTTAGATTGTCTTTTTACTTTCATGATGAAATCCTTTGATGCACAGATGTTTTTAACTTTGATAAAGGCCCATGTAATTACCTTTTCTTTTGTTGTTCATGCTTTTGGTGTAAAGTCTAAGAAACTTCTGACTAAGACAAGGTGCTGAACATGCTTCCCTATGTTTTCTTCTAGGACTTTTATAGTTTTGGCTCTTATATATATATATATCTTTTATCCATTTGGAGTTAATTTATTAAATGGGTAAATTAGGAGTCCACCTTTGCTCAATTTTATTTTATTTTATGTATTTCATTTTATTTTTATTTTTTTATTTCAGGAAGCTTTAGAGTACATAAATTTTAGATCGAAGATATAGGGGATTCTCATATACCTCACCTCCTCCCCCTCCCATACTTTTCCGCATTAACAACATCTTTCATTAGTGTGGTACATTTGTTAAATTGATGAACACATATTGAAACATTACTAGTAACCATGGTCTATAGTTTACATTAAAGCTTACACTTTGCATCACACACTTGTATAGGTTTTGATAAAATGCATAATGGCCTGTATCCGTCATTGCAATATCATGCAGGACAATTCTAATGTCCCAAAATGCCCCATGTTAAACCTATTATTCCCTCTCCTGCCCTCAGAATCTCTGGTGGCCACTGCCTTTATAACAAAGTTACAAGTTCTTCCATTGCTAGAATAATAATGTCTACTTTAGTCCATTATTGCATTCTCTCCTTATATTTGTTCATTCCTGAATCTTGAGGATTTTAGGATGATAATACCTACTCTTTTTCTGATTGAGATGGGGCTTAGATCCCATGGGGCAGATGGATGGAACTGTCTTGCTTGCAGCTGTAGATACTCTCTGCTTTTTTGGGGATTTTTGCATGTTGATTGTACTCTGCCACTTTGCTGAACTCATTTATTAGCTCTAGAAGCTTTTTTGTGGATTTTTGATGATTTTCTGGTTATAACATAATGTCATCTGCAAATAGGGAAAGTTTTACTTCTTCCTGTCCAACTTGGGTCCGTTTTATTTCCTTTTTTTTTTGCCTTAATGCTCTAGCGAGAGCTTACAGTACAATGTTGAATAACAGTGGTGACAATGGACATTTTTGTCTTGTCTCTGACCTTATAGGTCAACCTTATACTCATCACCATTGAGTATGATGTTAGCTGTGGGTTTTTCATAAATGCCCCTTATCATTTTGAGGAAGTTTCTTTCTATTCCTAGTTTTCTAAATGTTTATATCACGAAGGGGAGCTGGATTTTGTCAAATGCCTTTTCTGCATCAATTGAGATGATAATTTTTACCCTTAATTCTATTAATGTGGTGTGTTACATTAATTGATTTTCTCATGTTGAAGCACTCTTGCATACTTGGGATAAATCCCACTAGATCATGGTGTATAATCTTTTGATGTTCTGTTGGATTTTGTTTGCTAGCATTTTGTTGAGGTGTTGCATCTATATTCATAAGGGATATTGGTCTGTACTTTTCTCTTCTTGTGGTATTTTTATCTAACTTTGATATTTGGGTGATGTTGTACTCATAGAAGAAGTTAGGGAGTATTCCAGCGTCTTCAATTTTTTGGCAGTGTGTGAGCAGGATTGGTATTAATTCTATTTGGAATGTGTGGTAAAAATCACCAGTGAAACCATCTGGTCCTGGGCTTTTCTTTGTTGGCAGGTTTTTTTTTTAAATTCCTTCGTCTTTTTAAAATATATATATTTTTATTAGAGAAGTTTTGATCTTACAAAGCAGTCATGCATAATGTGCAGAATTTCCATACATCATTCCTCCACCAACACTTTGCATTGTTGTAGAACATTGTTACAGATTATGAAAGAACATCATCTAAAGATTACTACTAACTATGGATGTTGGCAGGTTTTTGATTACTGATTCAATCTCTTTCCTTGTTAGTGGTCTGTTGAGATCTTCTATCTTTTCTTGAGTCAGTGTAGATATTTTCCCTTTTCTAAGAATTCATCCATTTCATTTCAGTTATCTGATTTGTTGGTGTACAGTTGTTCACAGTATTCTTTTATAATCCTTTTTATTTCTCTAGGATTGGTAGAAATATCCCCAATCATTTCTCATTTTAGTTATTTGTGTTCTCTCTCTCTTTTTCTTTGTCAATCTAGTATAAAGTTTTGCCTTTTAAAGACTTCTGGTTTTCTTGAGTCTCTCTATTTTTTAAATCTTTATTTCTTTTCTCTCTCTTCTAGTCTTTGTTATTTCCTTCCTTCTGCTTGCTCAGGATTTAGTTTACTCTTCTTTTTCTAGATCCTTCAGTTATGAAGTTAGAGCTCTTGTTTGAGATCATTTTTAAAGTAAACATTAAGAGTTATAACTTCCTCTGATTTTGGAATCTGTTTCCAAGCAAACTTCTGACAGCACACAATTGCCATCAACACTAAACAAAATTGTCAGAATAATTATTTAATTTGATTATAACTTTTTATTATTTTAAATTAATACCCATATTTATTTATTAATATAAGTGCTTATTTAATTTTTGGCCATTTGAATAGAGCTCTTTTAATAATTTCCAGTTATCAATTTAATATTACCATCTGGAGGTTCAAAATATACACTGACACTTAACAAACAGACAAACACAAAACAAATTACAACACATCAATAGAAACATACATCTTTGATTTTACTGCTTTTGAGAATTTTTCTGGAAACTGTGTTGCCAAGTTTTCCTACTCTTCCAGTGGCTTAATTCTATTAGGCCCCATCAGCCCACAACCTTATCATCACGTAGGCAGTAGGAGGTTTGCAGAGTTGCTGCCGGAATGTTTTCCCTATCATAGTTAACTCTTTGGCAGAATAGTGATGCCCCTGCAACTAATGCTAGATCTTCCCAATATTAATCTCACTAAAAATCTGGAATAGGCCCTTTCACTCCTGAATTAAGTATTAATTTTTCGGTAGTGGCAAAGTCCAGGCCAGCACTGAACTATAAGCAACGTCATAATACTGAAGTTGAGCCTGAATATCTAAATATCCTCCGGAACCCATGAGTTGTTCAAATGTTACAGTCACTGGAGGATTAGCATAGGCATTGCAGGATGCGATAATATGAGCTTTGTCAGCCCACCATGTTTTAAATTGTAAAAATTCAGAGTCAGTGAGGCAGGTTCTAGCTAACTGATCAAAGTCCCAAGAAATCAATATTTTGGTTTGGGAGAGCCTTCCCCAAATTCCCAAGTTATATGGAGAGTTAGGTCCATATTTAGCACATGCCTCCTTTAATTCCTTCAATACCTTAAAATTTAGAGGAGTATGAGTAAATTTTTGCCCTCCCTGAGACATTTGAGCATTAGGTGCTATGGGGGTCACTTGGACAGGGAACATATAAGCATCCACATCTTCAGCTAATTGAGCCTCTGGAATGCCTTGTTGCAATGTAGAAACATTTGGAACTGTGATAGCAGCCAGAGAGGGAGAGGTCATAGCCTCTTCTAAGCCGGGAGCAAAAGGACGGGGTCTTTTTAATTTCTCCGTTGAACAGGATTCTTCAAGGGCCGTTGCATCCGCTACTTGTACTGGAGCTCAAAGGCAATCAAAATCGGGGTGGGGGGTGGGGGGGGGTTTCCTTTTCTAAAGCATATTCTTCCTCCAGCGTAGTTGCTAAAACAGATGGAGTAGTTTCCTTTTCTATGCCTTACTTTTCGGTATCAGAATCCTCACTATCAGAGTCAGACTGCAAGGGCTCGAGAGCTAGAGATATTAAGCTACACAATGACCATACTTGAACAGGAATAAGCTCTCCTTTCCTTTCAGTTGAGAAACTACCTCTTTCCATTGTTTACTGTCAAGAGTCCCTCTTCGAGGGAACCAATAGCAATGTTTCTGTACTAGCACAAATAAATCCTGTATACTTTTGTTTTTTAACTTTCACACCATGAGTGCGGAGTAGAGAAAGAAGCAACAATTTATATTCACCAGAAAGAGAAGTTTGTCCCATGGTTACCCTGACTAACACATTATCCAGAGCAGGGGGAATTTTTAAACGGGGACAACTCACCCCCTCTCGAACTCTGATATCAGTGGCACTGGAAATCCCTGGAGTCTCCAATCCATTGGAGCCTTCTTGGTCGAATTGGGCACCAGATGTTGCTGTAAAGTAAGTGTCTCGGCAAAGGGTACCACAATATAAGAAAGACAAGACAAAGAGTTTAAGAGAAAGCTGGGATCAGGGGGCTAGCAGAACTCGACTGTCTAGCCCTGAAGCACAGACAACCCAGCACTTTTATTAGCAGAGCAAAGTTCCTGTTACATGCAGAAATGCAGTTACTGATTTACTATTCTTGGAGTTTGCAAGGGAGTACATTGCATGCAGAGTTTGTGCTTCGAATCTATGGTATCTTATCCTTGAGTCCTTGGCATCAGCAAGAGTCCGGACAGTGCTCTTAAGGTTTTCCTCTTGAGCAAGTTTCTGGCGTTCCGCACACTCTGTCTTTGTACTCGAGCCAAATTCCACTTCTCAAGGATTCTTTCCCACACCTCTCAGTACAGCCCTTGCTGCATCCTATGAGTTCAGATCTTTGTGTTTTTGTTTTCATTTGCCTGAAGGTATTTCCTAATTTTTCTTTGATTTCTTCTTTGATGCATTGGTTGCTTAAGAGTGCATTGTTTGATTTTCACATATTTGTGACTTTTCCAGTTTTCCTTCTGTTAATGATTTCTAGCTTTCTTCCATTGTAGTTGAGGAAGATACATTGTATGACTTCAACATTTTAAAATTTATTGATGATGGTTTTGTGACCTAACATATGATCTATCCTGGAGAATGATCCATGTACACTAGAGAAGAATGTGCATTCTGCTGCTGTTGGGTGAAATGTTCTCTATATATCT
>JAQZBX010061756.1:0-17038 GCA_029593785.1 Cabassous unicinctus
ACATCAGAGCAAGAACTACTATGCCGTAAGTTACTGTTCCTAAAAAGTTAACATCCTGTCACCATGGAACTGAAAGCGCTTATCTCAAGTCTATATGACGTCTGCAACCTTGCATAACTTCAAAGAGAATGCTTACGCTTGCCAAAAAATAGAATATAAAAACTGAGCTTATCTTGCAATAAAGTCAGTCGCCAGTCGTCAGTCGTCAGTCATCAGTCGTCAATTCTCACTTGGGTGTGCGACTCATCACTCTCGCCGACTCCCTTTAACCACCTTCAGCCTGCTCCCTCATGCCTCGGCTGGACCGCGGCATGTGGGCATGTGGTTGAAACTACAATGTTGGGAATTTTTTTGGCATATATGGCAGAGGAGGGTTACTGGTTTGGTGTGTTGGATTAGGAGGCATGTGGGACAGGGTTCTAGGGAATATGTGAGTGTTCATCCTGACATAGTGCATTGTATCAGTGGGTAGAAACCCACATAAAAAGTGGGAAAGTTTTGGATTCCTATCTTGGGGAGTCCTGCTATGTTCTCAAATAGAGGGATGGGAGTATTTCTAGAGCATAGGCAGTGCCTAATAGGGGAGGACAGGCCAGTATGTCAAGCCTTCAATGTTGTTGCAAGTAACTATGAATCTTGTTCTTCAAGGAGTGAAGCTTGGTGGTTGCCATAGGTACTGAGGGGAGGGGAAGAGAAGAATAGAATAGATTGAACAGGGGGCATTTTGGGGGCATTGGAACTGTTCTATGTGACCTTGCAATGATGTATACAAGCCATGTTAAATTTTGTCGAAATTTATAAAAGTGAATGGTCCAAAATGTAAACCAAAATGTAAATAATTGACCATGGTTAGTAGCAACGCTTCAATATTTTCATCAGTTATAACAAACATATATCCACATGTAAAATGTTATCAATAGGAGAAAGGGGAAAGGGAGTAGGATGTTGGGTAAATGGGAATTCCCTATATTCTATACATGACTTTTCTGTAACATAAAGCTTCTTTGAAGATAAAATGAAGAAAAAAAATAAGTCACTGAGGAATAAATGGATGAAAATTTCCCTGTACATACAAGACAACAGATCCAGTTCTTTGGACTTGCCCAGGACAACAAACAAGGAAATGATGATGGACAACGGCCATCCTAAGGAACAGGGAGAGTCTAAAACTGCAAGCAAGATAGTCGCATCCATTTGCCTCATGTGATCTAAGCCCCCTCTCAATTAGAGGTGGAGTGGGCATCACCATTCCAGAATCCTCAGGATTGGGGGAATGAATGATGGACTAGAGTAGACTTACTGTTATTCTATTATAATCTTATTGTTATTCTAGCATTGTAAGAACTTCTATCATTGATATGGAAGCAGTGGCTTTCTGAGGCTCTGAGGGGAGGGAGAGCGTAAAGTAGGTGTAATATGGGGACATTTTCAGGACATTGGAATTGTCCTGAATGACTTTGCAATGACAGATACAGACTATTATATATGTTGTCATAATTTATAAAATTGTGTGGCATAGAGTATAAAGTATAATGTAAACTATAATCCACACTTGGTGGGAATACGCTAATCTGTGTTCATCAATTGTAACAAATGTATCACAATAATGAAGGATGTTGTTAACGTGGGAAAGTGGGGCATATGAGAATCCCCTACATTTTTTATATAACATTTCTGTAATCTAAGTATTTTTAAAAATAAAAGAAAAACATGATAGTGTTATTTGTCTCAGTTAATCTTAACTTCCTACTGAGCGCTTGTTAGAAATATTAACTAAATGTCAAATCCACCTTAATCTTAGTTCGAGCAGATACTTTAAACAGTCCTTTTAGGATATATTCAGTTTATCTTTTGATAAAAATATTTAGTTTTGGAGAGTCTCCCACTCTTCCCATTTCAAATAAGATGCGTTCAAGCATATGAAGGAGAGAAATCCACGTACACACGTGGGGGAGGGTTAAAATCTCATTTTGGAAGTGTTCTCCTTAGTCTCTGGCTTTCAAGTAGTGTCTTTTGGAAGCCTGGTTGCTGCTTGCTCTGCTGGCATTGGAAGATCATGTCTTGCATGAGTTTACCACTCTTGGTTGATCAGACCCTACTGTTGTTCAGTGGGTGACTAAGCCTCAACTTGGCATCTGTTGGAGGCACATTCCTTTGTCTCCCACATCTCCAACAAGCCTAATATCTCAGTGGTCCACCTCCACATGGTGCTGTGAGGTTGAGGTTGTCCATCTCCAAATTTCCCTTCCATGGCAGGCACCATGGGCCCTAACTGTCAACTCAGCAGCCCATAGTGGGTTGAGGGCACATCAGGCAAGTAAACCTGAGTCCTCTGGGCCTGACTGTGTAGCACATATTGGTTTCCTTTTCTTTTTTAAAGATATTTAGATTACATAAATGTTGCACAAAAAATATAGGGATTCCCATATGACCCACTCCCCACACCTCCCACACCCTCCCACATAAACATCCATCATTAGCGTGGCACATTCATTGCAATTGGTAAATGCATCCTGGTGCATTGCCACTGAGCACAGAACATAGTTCACCTTGTAGTCTACAGTCTCTCCCACACAGTTCTGCATGTTATAGGATGATATATAATAGCCTATATCTCTCATTGCAATGCCATTCAGGGCAATTCTAAAGTCCTGAAAAAGCCCCCATATCACAACTCTTTTTCCTACTCCGTGCCCCCAGAGCCTCCACTGGCCACTGCCTCCACATCAATGTTGTAATTTCTTCCATTGCTAGAATCACAATATATCTATAGTAGAATACTATACTATAGTATTGCACTCTAGTCAAGAGATCTTTCCTCAACCCTGAAGAGTCTGGGATGGTGATATCCACTCCATCTCTAATTGAGAGGGGGCTTTGATTCCATACAGAAGATGGCTAGGGTTTTCTTGCTTGCAGTTTTAGGCTCTCTCGTTTCCTTGGCATGGTGGTGTTTCATTCTCACCTCCTTGTTAGTTGTCCTGGGTGAGTTCAATGAACTAGAGAGTAGGTGTAGCATCTCTTCTGAGGCTCCAGGCCCAGCTGGCACATGGGCAGCCCAAAGATTCCAGTCTCTTGGACATACACCTACAAACTGCAACACCAACTATAGCTTTAAATAGAAGGGTCAGATGAGCAATATTTAGGGAATACAAAATTGACTCCAGCTCTGTCACTGTCAGGAGCACACACTCCAAAGTAGGGCACACTGGCTAGGCAACAAGCTCCAGAGCTATCTGTCCTGACCATAGGACCCTGATGTCTCCAGAGCCCTCAGGACCCCCACTATTTGGGGTAGTATCCACTTTGGCAGTCTATGAGATTCTGCTGAGATGTGCATAAGCGTTACTTCTGGGATGAACTCCTGACTCACTTTGAAGTCTCTTAGCCATATACACTCATTTGTTTTTACCGTCCACCCCTTTTATTTGAGCTCTTTTTCCAGTTGCATTGCTAGTTGGTACTTGGTAGTTATCCCTTGGTGCCAGGGAGGCTCATCCCCAGGAGACATGCCCCATGCTGGGGGAAAGGTAATGCTTTTATATGCTGAGTTTGGCTTAGAGAGGGGCCACAAATGAGCCACAAGTAGGCTCTCAGGAGGCAACTCTTAGGCACCCCACAAAACTAGGCTAAGTTTCAATTTCAAGAGCAAAGGCTTCTAAGGATAGTCATCAATATCAAGGGCCCATCAATGGATCATCCTCCTTTGCCAGTCATTGCCCCTGCACTTGGGGGACTGTTGCTGCTCCATTACAGAATGTGGCAGAGCTCTCCAGGATGAGAATTCAATGTTATTTCTGTTATTGTATGAGTCTCCACCCAGTATGACAATGCCCTGTGAAAATTTGAACATATTTATATACCTTATATATATTCCCAGATGAACTTCCTCCCATGCATCCCCCATCACTGATATCCCACATCAATGATCCTCCCCTGCCCCAGTTCCAAAGCTTCTTCAAAAATGAAGCCAATAAAATAGCCAAATACTATTAATAGGAAAATGAAATAATAATGACAGGATTAAATATGAGAAATAAAATACATAAAAAATAAAAAAAACCTGAAACTAAAATAAAATTAAAAGATTGGGACATTAAAAAATAATGAAAAATATTTTTAATTTTTTTTGACATTTTGCCTTTCATCACTGTAATATCTAGTGTCCTGTATGTACAGTGACATTTTCTTCTATTTTTTTCCCCAGTGTCTTACATTTTTCCATTTTCATTTCACAAAGTTTAGGTCACAGTAAAGTCACTTACAGTGTACAGGGGATCCCTATATACCCAACATCCTCTCCCTTTTCCCCCTTCCTGTAATAATATCTTTTTATATGTGGATAACACCTTTGTTACAACTGATATACAAATAGTGAAACATAGCTACTCACCATGGTCAATGGTTTACATTATGGTTTAAATTTTAGACGGTACCTTTTTATAAATTTTGATAATATTTAACATGGTCTGTGTCCATCATTGCAAGATCATGTAGAACACTTCCATTGTCCACTAAATAACCCCTGATGTTGTTGTCAGGGTGCAGCGCAAAAGAAGAGTCAGACAAGTTGATGCATATGAAGAAGAGGGCTGCAGCTCACTCAGGCAAAAAAGAGCCCAGAGCTCACTGTGACCCTTTCTTTTATTTAGCTTAAAAACAATGCATAAATTCTTCCCCCCTAACCTTGCTCTCCCACTATGTTTCTCTTACTACAGCAAGCACACTGCCTTCTCTGGCAGTCTACAAACAAAGTATAAACATTGTTTCTAGCCCTAAATGCCTTAGTCTATCTAATATCTCAGCTTGGTGCATGAGAGCGCTACCTGTTCCTGTATTACTAGATAGCTTTTCTTAGGAATTTATACAGTAACTTCTTAGTGGTGGGTTCATCTCACTCTGCTTCCTCCTATTGACATCTGCAGTATGCAGAGACCTTGGAGACATTTACTAATGTGTCTCTGCCAGCAAGCATGCTTGTTGAATGCTTAACCCTTTATGCTCTGACTCTCAGCATCTTCTCCAACACCCTGTTCCATCCATTATATTCGTCCTTCCCTATCTCCTCGGGGCCCATGGTGACCCTCAGCTTTACTCCTTAGATGACAAGATTCATAGTTACTTGCAACAACATTGAGGTCTTGACACAATGGTTTGTCCTCCCCTATTAGGAACTGCCCATGCTCTCAAGACACTCCCGCCCCTCTGTTTGTGAACATATCGGTCCTCCCCAGGATGGGAGTCCAACTCCTTCCTGCTAATTTTGTGGGTCTCCACCCACAGATATAACATATTATGACAAGATAGTCACTCACACACTCCCTAGAAGCCTGCTCCAGGTGCACCTGTCCAAAATGCACCCGCATCCAAAACCCTAATCCAGTAACCCTTCCTTGTCATATTGCCAAAAGAGTGTTCCCAACTTTGTACTTTCAACCACATACCTGTCAATCCTCAGTGTTCACCTAGTCCTTCTCCCAACCCTCTCCCCAGTACCCTAGACCTTCCAACTCATCTCCCCGATCTACTACCTGTCAAATGTGCACCGCCCAACCCAATAATATCATTACCCTCCTGTTATATCCCTTCAATGGACAACTACACACTTTCATCTTATCATAGATTATGACCATATGGGTGTTGGTTCACAAACTTCTCCTTTTCTATTTCCTGTAAACCTATGTTCCAGTCAGTAACTTAGTCTGCTCAATTTAATTAATTCATAGCAGTGAGGTCATGTAATATTCGTCCTTCAATGCTTGGCTTGCTTCACTCAGCATAAGGTCTTCAAGATTCACCCATATTATGCTGTATGTTAGCACTGTATTTCTTCTTACTGCTGAGTAATACTCCATTGTGTGTATGTTCCACATTTTGTTTATCCGTTCACCTGTTTATGGGCATTTGGGTTGATTCCAATTTTTGGAAAAACTGAATAATGCCACTATGAACATTGGTATGCCTATGTCTGTTCCTGTCTTTGCTTTCAATTCTTCTGGTATATAACCAGCAGTGCAATAGCTAGATCATATGGCAGTTCTACACTTAGTTTTTTAAGGAGCAATCAAACTTGTCCTCCCCAATGGCTGGATCATTCTACATTCTCATCAGCAGTGGACGACGTTTCCCATTCCTCCAAATTCTCTCCAACACATATAGTTAACTGTTTTTTAAATAGCCTCCAGTCTAATGGGTGTAAGATGGTATCTCATTATAGTTTTGATTTGCATTTCCCTAATAGCTAGTGATGTTGTCCACTTCTCATGTGCTTTTTAGGCATTTGTATTTCTTTCTTGGAGAAGTGTCTTTTCAAGTTGCTTGCCCACTTTTCAAGTGGGTTGTTTGCCTTTTTATTTTTGAGTGTAGGATTTCTTCATATATGATGGATATTAGACTCTAATCAGATATATGGTTGCCAAATGTTTTCTCCCATTAGGTAGGCTGCCTTTTTACTTTCTTGATAATCTCCTTTGAGGTGCAAAAGTTTTTAATTTTGAGGAGATCCCATTTATCTATTTTTTCTTTTGCTACTTGTGTTTTGGATGTGAAGATCATGAAACCATTTCCTATTACAAGGTCCTGTAGATGCTTCCCTACATTATCTTCCAAGGTCTTTATGGTTTTGGCTCTTATATTTACATCTTTAATCCATCTTGAGTTGGTTTTTGTACGAGGTGTGAGACGGTGTTCTTCTCTCATTGTTTTGGACATGGATATCCAGTTCTCCAAGCACCATTTGTTGAAGAGGCCATTCTTTCCAAGTTCAGTGGGCTTGGTGGCCTTGTTGAATATTAGATGACTGTATATATGAGGATCTATATCAGAACTCTCAATTTGGTTCCATTAGTAGGTATGTTTATGCTTGTGCCAATACCATGCAGTTTTGACCCCTGTAGCTTTGTAGTATGTTTTAAAGTCAGGTAGTGTGATTCATCTAATTTCATTTTTCTTTTTCAATATATCTTTGGTGATTCCGGTCCTCTTTTCCAGCCAAATAAATTTTGTAGTTAGTTTTCCAATTCAGTAAAAAATGCTGTGTTGATTTTTATTAATATTGCATTAAATCTGTAGATTAGTTTGGGTAAAATAGACATTTTAATGATGTTTAGTCTTCCTACCCATGAACAGAGAATATTCTTTCATTTATTTAGGTCTTCTTTGATTTCCTTTAACAGTGTTGTGTAGTTTTCTGTGTATAACTCATTTACATCTTTAGTTAAATTTATTCCAAGGGATTTGATTCTTTTATTTACTATTGTAAATGGTATATTTTTTCCTTAATTTCCTCCTCAGATTGCTTACAATTGGTGTACAGAAATGTTATTGGTTATTGAGCATTGACCTTATAGCCTGCAAATATAATGAACTCATTTACAATTTCTAGAAACCTTGTTGTAGATTTCTCAGGTCTTTCTATATATAGGATCATGTCATCTGAAAATAATGAAATTTTTACTTCTTCCTTTGCAATTTGGATGCCTTTTATATCTTTTTCTTGCTTCAGTGCTTCAGCAAGTACTTGTAAGACAATGTTAGAAGGAGCGGTGATAGTGGGCATCCTTGTCTTGTTCCCAATCTTAGATGGAAAGTTTTTAGGAAGTCACCCTTGCATATGGTGGGAGCTGTGGGTTCTTCATATATATACTTTATTATGTTCAAAAAAGTTTTCTTCCATTCCTATCTTTTGCAACATTTTTATCAGGAAAGGCTCTGTATTTTGTCAAATGCTTTTTCTGCATCTATAGAGATGATCATGTGATTTTTTTTTCTTTTGATCTGTTTATATGGTGTATTACATTCATTGATTTCCTTACGTTGAACCATCTTTGCATACCCTGGATGAAATTCACTTGGTCATGGTGAATAATTCGTTTGATGTATTGTTGATATGATTAGCAAGTATTTTGTTGAGGATTTTAGCATCTCGGTTCATTAGAGATATTGGTCTTTAATTTTTCATTCTTGTGCAATCTTTGCCTTTCGTATTAGGGTAATGTTGGCATCATAGAATGAGTTACACAATGTTCTTCTACTTCTGTTTTTTTTGGAAGAGTTTAAGTAGGATTGGTATTTGTTCTTTCCAGACTATTTGGTAGAATTAACCTGTGAGGCTGTCTGGTCCTGGCCTCTTCTTAGTTGGGATATTTTTGATGATTGATTCTATCTATTTACTTGTAATTGGTCTGTTGAATTCATCAATTTCTTCTTTCATCAATGTAGGCTGCTTGAGTCTCTAGGAATTTGTCCATTTCCTCTAAATTATCCTTTTGTTGGCATATAATTTTTCAAAGTATACTCTTATGATACTCTTGATTTCTGTGGGGTCAGTGGTATCTCCCTTTGCTCATTTCTAATTTTGTGTATTAGCATCTTCTCTCTTTTTTTTAATGCATTTTTAGTCTAGATATGTGTTTTCAAATTTTATTGATCTTCTTGAAGAACCAGCTTTTGGTTTTGTTTATTTTTTCTAGTGCTTTCTTATTTTCTATTTTATTTAATTCTGCTCTAGTCTTTGTTATTTCCTTCTCTCTACTTCTTTTGGGATTAGTTTGTTGTTCTTTTTCTAATTCCTCCCAGTGTGCAGTAAGTTCTTTGATTTTAGCTCTTCCTTCTTTTTTGATATATGCATTTATGGCTATGAATTTCCCTCTCAGGACAGCTTTTGCCGCATCCCATAGGTTTTGATATTTTCTATAGTCATTTTCATTCATTTCAAGGTAGTTACTGATTTCTTTTGAGATTTCCTCCTTGATCTACTGTTTGTCTAAGAGTGTGATGCTTGACTTCCATATCTTTGTGTCTGATCTGGTTCTCTAGTCCTTCTGATTTCCAGTTTCATTCCACTGTAGTCAGAGTAATTATTTTATATAATCTCAACCTTTCTGAATCCATTGAGAATTTTTCTGTGGACTAGCATGTGGTCTGTCTTGGAGTATGAACCATGTGCACTCAAGAAAATGTATATCCTGCTGTATTTGGGTGCAGTGTTCTGTATATGTATATTAGATCCAAATCCTCTAATGTATTATTCAAGATTTTTGTTTATTTATTGATTCTCTGTTGAGATGTTCTGTTTAATGGTGATAATGGTATATTAGTGCCCCCACAATAATTGTAGAGGCATCACTTTCTTCACTCAGTTTTTCCAGTGTTTGCCTAATGTATTTTGAGGTGCCCAGGTTAGGTGCATAAATGTTTATGATTGTTCTTTCTTCTTGAAAAATTACCCCTTTTACTAATATATCGTGTCCCCCTTTACTCTTACAATAGTTTTGCATTTAAAGTCTATTTTGTCTGATATTATATAGAAACTCCTGCCTTTTTTTGGTTATTGTTTGCTTGTGAGTTTGTTTTCCAGGCATTGACTTTCAGCCTCCTTGAATCCTTGGCCTAAGGTGGGTTTCCTGTAGACAACATATAGATGAGTCATATTTCATTATCAAATCTGCCAATCTGTGTCTCTTGACTGTTAAGCTTAATCCATTAACATTCAGTGTTATTACTCTCAAGGAACTACTTACATTAGCCATATTTTCCTTGTGTTTAAGTATGTCATATGTTGCTTTTATTTCTCTTTGTTTTTTTAGTTGTTCTTACACTCTCCTCCAACTCTCTCTCTCCTATTTTCCCCCTCCAACCTGCAGAATTCCCTTTGGTATTTCTTGAAGTGCAAGTTAATTTTTGGCATACTCCCTTAATTTCCATTTATCTGTGAATATTTTGAACTCCCCATCATTTTTGAATGCTGGATTTTCAAGATAAAGAATTCTTGACAGGGAGCTTTTTTTATTTTAGTACCTTACCCATGTCATACTAGTGCATTCTTGCCTCCATGGTTTCAGGTGAGAAATCAGCACTTAATCTTACTGAGCTTTCCTTGTATGTGATGTTTCTCTTTTCTCTTTCAGTATTTTCTCTTTGTCTTGAGCATTGGACAGTTTGACGAGTATATGTCTTAAAATAGGCCTGTTGGGATTTATATTGTTTGGGGTGTGCTGCCCTTCCTAGACATTTACATCCATCTCCCTTAATAGGGTTGGGAAGTTTTCAGTCATTATTTCCTCCAACTCCAACACTCCTTCTGTCCCCCTTTCAATTCTCTTCTCTCTATGGGATGCCTATAGTTTGTATGTTTGTGCATTTTGTGTTGTCATTCAAATCCCTAAGTCCCTGCTGGAATTTTTTCTTTTTATCTATCTGTTCTTCTATATATTTGATTCCAGATATACTGTCTTCCACATTGCTAATACTTAACTCTGCCTGTTCAAATCTGCTGTTATGTGTTTCCAGTGTCTTTCTGATTTTTGGATTGTGCCATTCATCACCATCATATCCATTATCTTTTTATGTGTGTTGAACATTTCTTCGTTATGTTCTCCCAATGTCTTCTTTTTTGTTTTGTTTTGTTTTGCTTTTGTTTTTGTTTTTAATTTATTTTCCAATGTCTCCTTAATATCCTTATTCACTCTCTTCAGTTCATTAAATTGGTCCATGAAATTTGTTTGGGCAACTTTTATTAGTTGTTCAATGTTCTGCATCTTTTCCTGGTTTTTAGTTTGTTCAATGATGTGTGCCATGTCTTCCTATTTCTTAGTATGGCTTGCAATATTTTTTGCTGTCTGGTTGTCTTTTTATCTTGATAGGTTTATTCAGTTGATTAGCTTCTCTCTTTAGGGTTTAATTTTAAATTCTGTTTTTGTGTGTGTGCTAAATTTTCTCTTTTACACTTTGCTCTTCCTATTCTATTTACTTGCTGTTGTCTATGCTTCTTGAAGGAAAAATTTAGGGTCAGAGAACATGAAAAAGGTAAGAAAGTTAATAGTATAATAGTATTAATAATAGTAATCATTAGAAGAGGAGCCATATAAGACTCTGGAAAATTAATATTTAACTCATGTAAGCAGTATAGAGTAATAGGAATAAAAAAGTGGAGTACCAATAATGAATTGGGAAACCAAATAAAGAAAAATTAAAAGACCAGGATGTTGAGGAGAGAGGGAAAGAGAAAAGAAAAGACAAAAAGAAAAAAGTTAATAAAAGAAAGAAATCAGGATAGATGAGATAGAAATAAAAACCAGAAAAACTGAGGACTAAATAAAGAGAGCAGGAATGTACGAACAAGAACAGGATGCAGAAGATAAACAGATGAAGAAAGGAAAAGAGATAGCATTGTTAGACCAAATCGGTATACACAGAAGAGGGGAAATCAAGGAAGAGGAAACACAGCAACCAAGAATCAAGCCAGCAGCACCTTGAGGAATTTTTCTCTTTGTGCATCTCCCACCAGATAAATGCTCTGAAGCCTCCTATTCTGTGGGTTCCCAAAACAGCCCACTCAGGCAGAATTTTGCCCCCACTAATCCATTTTGTGTGTGTGCGTGTGAGAGAGATCTGTTTATGTTCTTATGAAAGAAAAAAAATTAGGACTAGAGAAAAGGAAAGAGATAGGAAAACAAAAAGAATAATAGTAATGATAATAGTAAAAGCTGGAAGAGCAATTGTACAAGACTTAGGAAATTCAAAAATTAACCCAAATAAGAAGCACAAAGGAATAAGATTAGTAAAGTGGAATAGAAACAATGAAGCAAGAAACAGAATATAGAAAAAAATATAAATAATGAATTAAAAGACTGGAATGGTAGGAAGAGTGGAAAAGAAAAGAGACAAGAAAAAGAGGAAAAATTAAAAAAGAGAAAGTAAACAGAGAAAAAAGGAGAGAGGGAGAAATACAAACAAGAAAAACTGGAGACCAAATAAAAGAGGTGGAATGAAAGAACAACAATGGAAATCAACAGATAAAAAGACAAAGGTGTGAAAAGAAATAGCATAGGTAGAATAGATCAGTAATCAAAGGAAAAAAAGAAAAACAAAAAAAAAAAAGCAGAGAAACAAAGGAAGGGGATATAAAATGAGGAAGAAACAAGGCAGCAGTGACTCAATATTTTTAAAAAAGGAGACAGAAGGAAATAAGTAAACACGGAAACACAGTCTTCTCTCTTAGACCCCTAAAGATCTTCTCAGGTTACTGGTGTTCCTTAGTCACTCACCCTGAAGCCTGTCCTCTGCAAGTTTTGAACTGGTTTTCAGTGAGTAAAGTAAGGGAAATAAAAGAAAAGGAACTTCAAAAAAATAAAATAAAATAAGAGATCCATGAAAAGCCTAATACAAAGAAAATGTCTATATGTTTTGTGTCATAAAGTTTTAGCTGGATGCCTGATAACCTGGTGAGTTGCTTTTCCAGGAAGAGCCAGGAATCAAACCAGGGACCTCATATATGCTAGGCAGGAATTCTTCCCAGGAGCTACTTTACCTACTTGGCCTAATTAACCCTTCAGAAGGCTATTCATCCCGTTTCCCTCGGGCAGGTTAGATCCCCTGCAGTCAGCTGGAGTGGTGCTGATCTCAGCCTGTCTCTGTCTCCTCTCTGATGTAATTCCTCTCTTTACCTAGGTATTTGGGTGCGACCACCTGTCTGAGGCAATCCCCCTCTGCTCTCCTGTCAATTTGGGTCCCTTTCAATATTCAAGGGGGGCTCAGCTGGCTAAATGTGAGAAAGAAATCCCTCTCCATCCTACCAGATCCCTCTTTCTTGCAGGGAATCTGCCGTCACACTCCCGTTTGGAGCAGGGCCTAGGGTCTCCAACTAGTCTGTCCACCCTGAGGGCCGGGTATGTGTGCACCTTCTACAGAGATAGGCAACCCACTGTTATTCCTGACTTCCCTATCTGTCCAGTACCCTCCTAGATGACTCAGAGCACATTCCCACAGACATAGACATCTGCTCTACTCTCAGGTAGATACAATTCACCAGGAGTTTTACCCTCACTTAATATCTTGGGGGTGGGGAAGGGGAGCACTTCCCGGCAGATGGCTGGTTTAATAACTCACAGTTACTTGTGTTGGCTTCTTCGTGTCTCTGTTGCTCACTCTTTTGGGAGTTGGTAAGCAATGTCCTGGTTTGCTCTTCCCCAAAGCAGGTCCCCATGGCAGGCTCTGACTTTTTCTTGTTTTAGTGAGAGCTAAGTCTTTTCTGTCTAACCCCATAATCATGTTCCCACAATCTCTTCATATTGGTGTACTTTCATGTGGCTCTTCCCTGATTGGAACTGGCAAATTCTATTCTCAAAATTACTCCCAATTTATCCTATCCGAGATTGTCTTAAAAAAGAGATATCAGAAGAATGCATGTAATCTTTATAATCTTTTCATATTAACAACAAAAATTTGAAATCATAGAGTAAGCCTATTGAGAAATGTGAGTTATTTCTACAAAAAGAATTAGCAAAATTTTATTTGGTGCAAGTAAAAAAAATTAGTTATTATAGGTGAAAACAAACTATAAATTTTAAAGAGCACAACATTTCCAAAGGTGACTTTAAAAATTTATGTGGTTGAATGATGAGAAAAACAAACACAATATGTATTAGAATGCATAAACAGATTCAAAATTAGTTCTTTAGATTAAGAAAATAAGCCAATAAAATACAGGCATATGAATGGTTATTCTCTACAAATTATTGCAATAAATAATAATTAAATATTATTTTACTAGCATAAATATTTAAATGTAAATGAATGAAAAAGAATTGAAAGGATGGGAAGAGAAATAAAAACAAATTTGCTCTTTTTATGATAAAATAGAATAATACTTGAAATATTTTAGAAACTGTGTTAAAATGTTTAATCAAAGTACAACATGAAAAAGAAAAGAATATGATTTTTAGGTTATTGCAAGTAAGTTGAATAGTTTTACAATTGTCCATTTCTGGTTAAGTCTTGATAGCCTAGTCTGGTTAAGCAGTGTTGCCACACTCTTAAAAAATATATATCCAACTAATTAGATATAAGGTTTGCATAGAAAAACTAGTTTGAGAAACAGAATTAAAGAACTGAGAAAAATGGTTTTGCCAATCTAAAAGACAAAGGTCTAATATTTCTAAAATTTTTAATAAAACTAATAAAACAAAAATGTATAAAATTAAACATATTAAAATGAAGCAAATCTGAATAATTATAAACATGTTTATTCTCTTGAGTTATCACAAGTTTGAAAAAAAATATGAAAGGTAAACATTTTGTGCAATAGCAAAAAATAAATACCCTTACACTATACAATGCTGTGTATATCTGATGTACTTTTGTGTTCAGTTGTCTATTATGATTTTAATCACCTGAAAGGTTTTCTGTGAATATGTGTTGCATGAATTAATAAAATCATATGGAAACGGAGGAGATGTAACATGGCTATATATTACTAATAGCCACATAAAAAGTTTTAATGATTTTTAAAGCAATATGGTGTCAAGAGACTGGAACATTTTATATTCTTTGACTCAGCAGCACCATTTATTGGAATTATGAAGAGCAAAACCTCAATTTTTCAATGTTATTTATGAGAGAAAAATTGGAAACAACTTATCCAAATAAAACAGGTGAATGGTTAAATGCACTATAATATGAATTCCAACAAATACTGTGAAAATATGACAAATATAATGGTAAAATGTAACTATACATAGTAATGGTATATAAATTTGTTCCAATATCCAAAATTGGTGTGCAAAAAAAATTAGACCAAATGGACATTTGAAAAGAAATAATTGAAGTGAAAAGATTTTGTTTCTTTGGTTGTGAGATTTTGGGTAAATTATCATCTTTTAATTCTGATTATTGATGTATTATTGTCTATTCCAAGAACAAAGAAGTGGGCATCTGATTGTCAGTGTGTGGTGTGTGTGTGTGTGTCTGTGTGTGTCTGTATATCTATATGTTTTGGGAGGGAAAGGGAACTACTGGACCTATCTTTCAAAGATTGTAATTGTTTATTTTGTCTCATTTTGAAAGAATGAAAAAATGGATTCAATGACTAAAAAGATGGAGGCAGATGAAGAGTTTCCAAAATAACAATGACTTCGTAATATTTTTAATCTATGCGAAAAGTGCTATTGCTTTCTCTCAGGACCGTATATTGAAAAAATTCCATTATCCCAAAATTTCCTTGTATATAATATTGAACAGTCATCCACAACAGGAACAAAATATTTTCTTTCCAGGGAATTCCCATCCCAACAGTAACCTTCTCACAGCTCCCTTCATGGTCTTATATCTCAGACTGTAGATAATAGGGTTGAGTGTTGGGGGCACTACTGTATAAAAGATAGAAACCATAAGATCAAAAGCAGTTGGAGAATCTGAAGTTGGTTTTAGGAACTCAAACATGCCTGTGGAGATGAAAAATGAGACAACAAATAGGTGAGGCAGGCAGGTAGAGAAGGCCTTGGATCGGCCCTCAGCAGAGGGTATTTTTAGAAATGTGGAGAAGATGTGGATATAGGAGATGACAATGGAGGAGAAGCAGATGAATGCCATAACAGACATGAAAGCAGTCACTCCAATCATTCTGAGGAAATCATTGGAGCAGGAGAGCTTCAGGAGCTGGGGCACCTCACAGAAGAACTGGTGTATTGTTTTGGTCCTGCAGAATGTGATGGAGAATGTGGCTGCTGTGTACAGTATTCCAGAGGCAGCCCCACTCAGCCACACAGCTGCCACAGAACCCCAGCAGGTACCAGGATCCATGATGAGCTCGTAGTGCAGCAGGAAGCAGATGGGTGCAAAGCAGTCATAAGACATTGCGGTGAGAATGGCCACCTCAGCCCAGGCCAGTGAGGTGAAGAAGAATACTTGAAGCACGCACTGGCCATGGGAAATATAGCCATCACCCTTCAGGGAACTGTCAATGGACTACAGAACCGTGATGGAAATGAAGGAGAGGTCCAGGATGGAGAAGTGCTTCAAGAAGTAATACATTTGGGATTGGAACACCTGGTCCAGTGTGGTGATGGTGATGATGATGAGGTTACCTGCCAAGCAATAGGTACATTACCAAGAACAGCAAGGCGTGTAGGATCTGCAGCTCAGCGTTGTCAGAAAACCCCATCAGGAGGAATCCATTCATTGTGGTAACATTTTCCAGAACTATTTTGAAGATAGTAAGTGACGAGGTGGTGGCTTGAAGATAAGAGAATAATGGGAAATGCGGGACAAAGAAATTAACGTAAACATCCATTCGCTTATTCTTCATTGTTTCTTTAGAAATTCCTTATTGAGGACCTGTTACGGATCTGCTGTGCCCTAGGTATTGGGGATCCCAAAATGAAGGGAAGTGTGTCTTTTATTCATGGAGCTTTCAGTGTACACTAGTAAACCAGTAGCTATAGCTGAGTGCATGTGTGATCAAAATCAGCGGCCCTCCTGTAAAATGCTTACATCTGCAGCACGGACATCATTATTCCATTTCCACAGGTGAAGCCCATCATTTTCCTTTAAGTCAAAAGCAGAAAGGCAGTGATTAGCTCTAGGACAGAGGTTTCTGAAATTGGATGGGTTGGATTTGTGTATGGTACATTGCTCTATTTTTGCAAATGGAGTGACCTTTAGAGGAAACATGTCATTGCAAATTGAAACATGGGTTAGTTGATTGAACAGTGCTATATATAAGGTCCTTTCCTGCCCAACAATTCTGGCTTTATAGTGAGAGCCCCTGTTATTGTGGCCTCAACACCTAATGGTATAGAGTTATCCTCTTTCCAATTAATATTTTCTTAATGCGAATCTCATCGAAATCTAGAACAAAACACTATTTCAAAAATAATAATAATAATATGTCACTTTCCTATTCAGTGAGTATTCTTATTGCCTGGAATATCTACCAATTTTTCATTTCAATATTCATTTTATTCAACTTCCCTTCATATTATTTATCTCAAGTTCAAGTAATTAAATATTTATTGGCAGTTTACTGCATGCAAAGGTATTTGCCAAAAGAGAAAAACATAGTGATTGTTTTGAAATGGTCTTAAAATGGAAGGAAAATATTCAAATATTCAGTGTGCAAGTTGAGAGAGAGAATGTGAAATGATATACAGTGATAGTTCAGAGAAGGGAGAAATCAAGTTTAGGTTCCTTATGCAGTGTTTGGGCTTTGTGGATGTGGCCAAGGTCTCTCCCCTCATTGAAGGAGTTCTACCCTCGTTAA
>JAQZBX010061757.1:0-17037 GCA_029593785.1 Cabassous unicinctus
TTTTTTTTTTTCATTTTAAAGAGAACAAACAAAGCCATTGCTATAATAGCTACCAGGTTTTAAAAATAAATAAATAGGTAACCTCAATGTGAGATATAGAAGATAAGGGCATTTATACTAATCAAAGTACCCCTGAGAGTAACAGAAGAACTTCTTGGCTAAATTTTAAAGGAAGTTTGATTCCACTTAATCTAATGTACAGGCTGCACATAGTTGTTATGAGCAATTAGCACTTTATTCAATAAAGGCTTATTGTCCAACCAAGTTGGGATTTCCTAGTTTCTACTGCAGTTGCTATCTGCAATAGCCAGCTTGCCATGAAAAGATTATGACAAGAGAACAGAACACACTTTGAATATCATAGGTAAAAAACAAAGTAGGTTCCTGTCCATGTCCACAAGTAAGTTCTTTTCTGAAGGATATAAAACAAAAACAAACAAAAATCAAGTAACAGATTGCTTCATGAAAAGGTAGCCTTGATTTGGATACGTCCGCATTGTTTTTTTTTTGTTTTTGGTTTTTTCCTTCCATGAGATGACTCCCTCATCTGTTTGCTCATTGTTTTTGCTTGTTGTTTTGTGTGGGTTTTTTGTTTTTTGTGGGTTTTTTTGGCTCGTTGTCTGCTCATTGGTTTTGCTCATTGTCTGCTCGTTGTCTGTTTTTTCTTTAGGAGGCAGTGGGAACTGAACCTGGGACCTCCCATGTGGGAGTCGGGCACTCAACTGCTCAAGACACATCCGCTCCCTGCTCTTTTTTGCTTTTGCTCATTGTCTGCTCATTGTTTTGCTCATCGTCTTCCTCACTGTTTTCGCTCATTGTCTGCTTGTTTTTTCTGCTTGTTGTTGTCTGCTCATTGCTTTTTCTGCTCGTTGTTTTTGCTTGTTGTCTGCTTGTGTGTTTTTTTCTGCTCGTTGTTTTTGCTTGCTGTCTGCTCGTTGTTTTGCTCATTGTTTTTGCTCGATGTCTGCTCGCTGTCTGCTCATTGTTTGTTTGTCTTCTTTAGGAGGCATCAGGAACTGAACCCGGGACCTCCCATGGGGGATGCTGGCGCTCAGCTGCTTGAGCCACATCCGCTCCCTGGACTGTTTTTAAACTATGTATATATACAGCACATTGAGAGGCAGTATGGTGTAATGGACCTCTAGACCCAGAATGCCTGAGTTCAAATCCCATCTCAGCCACTTTCTAGTTATGTGACTGTGATGGTTAGGCTAATGTGTTATCTCAGCCAGCTGTTTGGTCAAGCAAGCACTGGGCTAACTGTATTACAATGGCACTTCATGGGCTTTACTCATCAGTGAGTTGATTGCATATATGGCTGATTACATCTACAATCAACTGAGGAGATTGCCCTCAACAATGAGTGACTTTTCATCTAATCAGTTGAAGGCCTTAAAATGAGAAGTGCTTTCAACATTGAGAGAGAGAATCCCCATCTCTCCTTCAGACAGCAAGCATCTCCTGGGGAATTAAACAAGAACCTTCATCTGAGTCCCTGGTTTGCAGCCTGGCCTACAGAATTTGGACTTGTGCATCCCTATGGTAATGTGAGACAATTTTATAAAATCTCATACTATTTACAGATATCTCCTATAGGTTCTGTTTCCCTAGAGAACCCTAATACAGTAACCATTTAATAGCCATGTGACAGTGGGCATATTTCTTACCTCTCAGTATCCCAGTTTCCTTATCTGTCAAATGGGAATAATAATAATTGCCCTTAGAAGGTTAGTGAGAGGAATAAAAAAGCTAATAGATGCAGAGACTGGCATATGATAGGCACTATGTAAATATTAGGTATAATTGTTATTTTTAAACTTTTTTATTCTGAGTTAATTTTTTTAAACTTACAAAAAATGCAAAGAGTACAAAGAATATATCCTAATCTCCCTCACCCCTTTCCTCCTAATGTTAACATCTTACATAACTACAGTAGAATTATCAAGAATAGAAAATGAACACTGGTACAATATTGTTAACTAAATTACAGTCCTTATCTGAATTTTACCAATTTTCCCACAAATGTCCTTTTTCTAGGATCCCATCCAGAACTACACTGTATTTAGTTATTTCCCTTTAGTCTCTCCCAATCTGAAATAGTTCTTCATGGTGGACACAACTTAACCAAATGATCAAAGTAAACATCACTAGTGATAAGACATGCCAACATTGAAAAGGACACAATATCATTAATGTGTGATTCTTATTAAAAATGTTTAATCTCATTCCAATTATGAGAAAACATCAGACAAACTCAAAGTGAGGGACATTCTGCAAAGTATCTGATCAATGCTCTTCAAAAAGGTCATTATTTTTTAACTTTTTAAAATATAAAAGTAAATTACTTTCTTTATGGATATCTCTAAGCCATGGTAAGTTCCCAAGGTTTGTCTAGCTTTTCTTTAATTCTAATTTACAAGTGGCTCCCCACTTATATATGCAACCTAATTCAAAAAATTTCTTTAAAAAATTTTTTTCTTGAAGATCAAGGGCATTTTTCATTAAAGAATCTATATTTCAATTTCATTTTGAGGTATATCTATTTTGGTGGGCTAGCCTAGAAATCTAAATAACCTATTAATATGTATCATTTTTCTAGGGAGTAATGTCCTGGGTCTTAACTTAAAATGTCAGGAATACATCTCTTTCTCTTATTCACTTCCTTTCCACCTGATGGGCCATAGGAACTTTGCCTCTTTCCTGGTCTCTTTAAACACATCCAACTCCCCATTACTCTGCTACTGTTAAACAATAATACTTGTTCTTGCCAATTCCCAGGCTGGTTCCCTCCTTACTCCAAACCTGCTACTCTTTCTTGTTCCCTACTCCTTGGATTCCTGACTTTTGAAGCCTATTTATGGAGGCCTTGGTTTTGGCAATATGTTCACATGCTTTCTGTTTCTCTACACTCAATGCAAGGCTCTACACATTATTCAGATTTTGGAAAGACCCCACAGGTATAGGTAAAAATCTTTCTTCATTAGTTTCACCTTTATAGAACTCCATCTACCTACTGGACTGATCTCTGGCATCCCTCCCAAAACGTGAATTTGAACTTCAAATTACCACCTAGGATAAGGACTCTGGAAAGAAAGGGGCTTGGGATGGGGAGAGAAGTAGCAAGTTGAGCTACTGGAACTCTACAGATCTAGAATATGGACTAGATTAAAGGAGAAAGGTAGGAGAATGGAGGATTGGGAATGAGGGAGCAGATTGTTACCAAAGTCCTAAAGCAGTTTCACTGCCTTCTTCTCTATCATTTTCTGTTTCCCCTGGAAGGACACAAGGCCTTCATCTTGGTGTAAATTTCTAGGGAGACAGACTGACCTGCTGATGCCTATTGCACTAACATCAGCGACTCCTAAGACCAGAGTTTCTGCCCACCCCAGCTAACTATAGAAAACACCCACACACACCCACACACACAGACTTCCCTTTTCTCTCCTGTTCCTGGACTAAGAATCAGTTGTTCTGAGGTTTCCTAAGGGTTGTTACTGCTAGTCTGATGGGGAAGCAGAGGATAAACATTACTAATAAAGGGCAAGTTTTAAAAGTCTCACAATAGTCATTCTTCTGGCATTCAATGAAATATAAATTAAATGGAACTTAGACTTTCTTAACAGCCTTCTTACCAGGACCCACAGATTCTGTTTATCCCAAATTGTTCCATACTTAGTTTTCTTTTGTATTTTCTATTTTCTGGAGAGTCCTGGGTCTGGGAGTTATATAGTCAGACCTCTATAGTTGCCTTTCACTCCCCTGTTTTTTCACAGAAGGGAAGAAGAGTGTACTTTTTCACTGCTGCTGTTGCCTGACCCTGCCACCTTACTAAACGGGTTAAAGGATTTTGGGGAGAGTTACATAGTCTCTTTAAAGTCTCATTTTCTTCTTTAAAAAGAGGATAATGGTGCCCTTAATTACAAAAGTACTGTGAAGACCAAGGAGATACTTTGAAAAATACCTGGCACACGGAAAACATTCAACAAATGATGGCCATTACTATGGTCTCCATTACCTATCCTGTTACCACCATAATACTCAGTCACCAACAGGTACAGATGCAAGGTGAGAGGAGAGAGAGCACATTTCACTAATCATACCTCTAAGGGATGCTCACGTACCCATACATTAAAAGTAAGAATAAGGAAGCAAAAAACATAGAAAATCAACTAGGGTGTGGATGCTTCTAAGATGTAACCAGGAGTTTAGGAAAGTCTTATAAATAGGAAAATGACCAGAATATTCTGCTGGCTTTTTATTAAAAAGGAAAATAGCCTTCAGCATAACACACAAAATAAAATTAATATATAGCCTATCTAAATATTGAAAATATGTTGTTTTTTATTTTGAATACAAAATAAAGTCATTTATTTTAAGTATTAACATAATAAAATACTGAGAAAACAGCATTATTATTACCATTAGCAACAACAACAAAACATGCTCTCCAGTCCTTTCTTACATTACTTACCATATCTCCTATTTAAAACATTATTTTAGTTAACCCTTAATTTAAACTGGCAAACCATGTGTACTGAAATGTTCCTTATAAATGGCCACTTTACTTATACCCTGTAAAAAAAGATACAAGTAAATCCAAGGCAGCTTCATACCTTGCAAACATGGCTTCTCTAACATTCACGTGCTGGGCTCATCTCACCATACTATATCCTTTTATGCAATAATATTCTCTTTCCAACAAGACTGATATGATACTAACCAGATCTATTTTCCCCTCCCCTCCAGGTTCTCTGAGTAGCAGGAGCAATAAACTAATGGTAAGTGAAGCTATTGCACAATTTTCCCTCTTACTGAACCGAGCTTCCTTCAGTTAGTTGTTTGTAAAGTTGCTCATTGTTACTCTCTCACATGTTTCTATGCCCTAACAATAGGCATGTTGTTTCCCAACTTGGAAAATTAACATGAACATCCACATTGACCTGGCAGTTGTCAATTGCAGTCATTTTCCAGGCAGCCAACTGAAGGCCAGGCACAGACCTGCTTCTGTTATGAGAAAAACTATTTCTCTGAAATTTATAGTGATATTGAAGCTATTTTGTACAACCCACTGCTCCTGGCTCAAATACATGCACATGGCAGCAAACATTCTGTGAGGAATATAGAGGACATGGAAAAGAGGTTTAGTCTATTCAGTGAGGTAACAGAACTTGATTGTTTCCTCTTCTGGGTTCTAAATTTTAATATATGACATTTTTGAATTTTACTTATAATTCTAAAAGAAAGTAATCAGTTTCAAGTGTATGTTCTTTTATCCTTCTAAATTATTACTATGAAAACAAATTAAGCAGCTTCTCTTTGACACTTGTTAATTACATTATAACAAAGTCAGCATGGCAACAGATTTGGATGCCTCTTCAAGACAAGTAAATACAGCCCTTGATAAAAACAAACAACATTGACATATTCTGCTTTTTACCAGATTAAAGAAGCAACTAATGATTATTTGACAACCTTTTTTCCAAAAAGTAGAAAAAGGTTGTTTTCCTTTTAGAAGAAGAATGGAAGATTCAACTCTTAACCAATTTTCAAGGAAAAAAAACTTATAAATTAATAAATCACCTATACCTTAGCTGTTCTAGGACATTCTCTCCTGGGCAATAAATTTAATTAGGTTAATGGAAAACCATCCAACTCCAGGAACAAACACAGAGAACCTGTATTTGAACAGCATGAACAGACATGGTTAAAAACACAAATTAAGACATCCCATGTTCATGGATTGGAAAATGTAATACTGTTAAGATGTCAGTACCACCAAAAGTGATCTATAGATTCAACACAATGTCCATCAAAATTCCAATAACCTTTTTTGTAGAAATGGAAAAGCCAATCCTCAAAATTCATATGGAGGGAAGCGGGTGTGGCGCAATGGATAGAGCACCCGTTTACCATATGAGAGGCCCCGGGTTCGCTTCCCGGCGCCTCCTTGTGAGGGCAGGCCGGCTCGCGCGGCGCCGTGGGCTGATGCAGCAAGACCTCACAGCAAGGGGGAGATAAGCAGACACAGAGAAGACACGCAGCGAATGGACACAGCAGCACAAGCAGCAAGGGAGGGATAAATAAATAAAAATAAATAAATCTTTAAAAATAAAAATAAAAAAATTCATATGGAACTGCAAGGAGCCTAGAATAGCCAAAACAACCCTGAAAAAGAAGAACAAAGTTGGAGGTCTCCCATTTTCTAATTTCAAAACTTATGATAAAGCCACAGTAATTAAAACAGTGTGATACTGGCATAAGGATATATTTATAGACCAAAAGAATAGAATTAAGAGCCTAAAATTTTTAAAAAGAGCCTAGACATGAACCCACACACACCTATGGTCAACTGATTTTCAACAAGAATATCAAGTACATTAAAATAGTCTCTTCAACAAAGGGTGCTGGGAAAACTGGATATACACATGTGAAAGATGAACTTGGACCCCTACCTCACACCACATACAAAACATAACTCAAAATACATGAAGGACCTAAACATAAGAGCTAAAATCGTAAAACTCTTAGAAGGAAACATAGGGGAAAACTTTCATGACCTTGGATTCGCAATGGTTTCTTAGATATGATACCAAAAGCACAAGAAATAAAAGGAAAACACAGACAAACTGTACTTGAACAAAATTTAAAACTTTTGTGCATCAAAGGACATTATCAAGAAAGTGAAAAGGCAACCTACAGAATGAGAGAAAATAGCATATATGCTAACTGTATGTGTGATAAGGGTTTACTATCCAGAGTATATAAAGAAATCTTACATCTCAACAACAGAAGACAACTGATTTAAAATGTGCAAGGGAATTAAATAGACATTTCTCCAAAGAAGATATACAAATGGAAAATAAGCACATGAAAAGAGGCTCAACATCATTAGCCATCAGGAAATACACATCAAAACCGCAATGAGATTTACCATTTCACACTCAGTACAATGGCTAATATTAAAAAATGGAAAATGATAAGAGCAGACAAGGGTGCAGAGCAATAGGAATCCTTGTACATTTTTGGTGGGAATGCAAAATGGTACATTTGCTGTGGAAAACACTTTGGTGGATCCTCAAAGAGTTAAACATACAATTACCATATGACCTGGCAATCCCACTTCTAGGTACATACCACAAAGAACTTAAAGCAGGGACTCAAGCAGCCATTTGTGTACCAATGTTCATAACAGCACTATTTACAATAGCCAAAAGGTGGAAGCAACCCAAGTGTCCATCAAGAGATGAACAAAATGTGGTATACCCATACAACAAAATATTAGTCAGCCATAATAAGGAATGAGGAGGAATCTTGAAGACATACTGAGTCAAACAGGCCAGATACAAAAGGATACACTATTTACTTTCACTCATATGAAATACCTAGAATAAGAAAATTCAGAGAGGCAGAGAGCGGGTTACAGGTCACCAGGGGCTGGGAGAAGAGGGAATTGGGGAGTTATTGCAAATTTCTGTTTTGACCATGAAAAAATTTGGGAATGGATGGTAATAATGGTAGCACAACATTGTGAATGTAAATACCACTGAAGTGTACATTTAAAAATGGCTACAATGGGGCTTTTATGTTGTAAATATGTTACCACAATTTTTAAAAATTAAAAAGCAAAGCAAATTGAACTGTTAGTAACTATTTTCAAAATTTTCAATCACTGGAAACTAAAAGCTTATTTCTTCTCTTTGTGCTCTTCTTTTAAAGTACAAATAACTGCCTTTCTTTCAATACCAGAATTTGGTACAGAGTTCAGAAATCTTTCAAACAATGTGAGCCAAGGCTCTGATTACATTCTTCTGACATGCTGATAAGGAGAGGGGAGGTCTATAGATGGCTAGCTGTAGTTCTTTGAAGCATAGGAAAGGCAGCATGATGGTAGTGTCCCATCTTTACACATGCACTTGAGCCTGCAATGTTTGGAGTAACACATAACAAGGATGAAATCATCCTTATAAAATGTGAACGCTGGTACCTCTCATTCTCAAATACTAGATTGCATTAGCAGAATGAGCTTTTAAAACTAACTTGCTAAAAAATAATAAATAAAAATTTAAAATTTTTTAAAAAAAGAAATAGAAGACTAACTTGCTGGTTTCCTTGCAATGTGAAAATGTCAAAGTCCCAGAAAAAGATCAAGTAAAGGTTAAGAAATATTCTTTTTTTTCTGAATTCACTGCTACTTTAGAGCTCTTTCTAATGACAATACAATATGTGTCATTCCTAAATTTTTAAAATTGTTTATACAACTTTTTCTAAGCATTTTGGGGGAAAGGATATAACCTTTATTAGTGCCTAATGGTTTCTTTCAATATAGCCTGCAGGATTTGTCTGATTTCTGGGAAGAGTATTTTCACAATGTTATAAGAATATCATAGAAGTAGTATTCTATTAAAAGTACCTGGGGGAAAAAAAAAAAAAAAAACATTGGCAGTTCCCTAAATGCTTTAATCCCTTTACAAAAGAGCATCAGGTACTGTACTTTTAAGAGTTAAGGATTCTACATTAACTTATTCAATCTATTCATGTCAGCTTGGCTGCCTTTTCTCTAAGAGTGGGTCATCTGCTTCTATAATTCTAAACAACAGAATCCTGTTGTCATGGTGATTTCTAATTAATGGAAATATTTACATTTCTAACCCATATTTCATTAATTTAACTGGACAAAATATCCTTGATATTACCTTTGAGTTGTTTTTTTTTTTTTTTTTTCTTTTTTTGTAGGCAATATACTATTCAGACAGTTAGTGAATGCTGAGTTGGAAACTGTCTTTAAATACTTTGTATTACTATGGACCAAAGTAGACTTATTATTGTTCTAAGCAATGAAAGAACTTGTAACGTTGATATAAAGATAGTGGTCACCAGAGGTTCTGAGGGGAGGGAGAGGGAGAAGAGGTACAACATGGTGCATTTTGGGGACATTGGAATTGTTCTTCATGATATTGCAATGACGGACACAGGTCATTACATATTTTGTCAAAACCTAAAAAAAAAAAACACACAACACACAAAGAAAACTATCTCATAATGTCTGACATGGAAGACTGTGGGTAGTGGAGGAGAAATGTGGTCTGAAATGGATAAAGTTAGACAAGAAAGTAAGTGCTATACAGCCAAAAGAGGAAGAAATTACTATGTAAATGAAGAAGGCTTCAGAAGGCTTTCAGGACTCAAAGAAAGGATTTGTGAAGGAGAGGGAAGTACATTCCATGATAGAGGAGCCATATTATATAAACATAAAGAATAGGGACCTCTTAGGGCATGTGATATACTTAGGACAGTATTTCAGTGAGAACAAGCCATTGTCCTACATGGAAGACACAACTGACCCCAAACATCTATGGAGCCAGCAGAAATCAGACAGACTGTCTAGTACAATAAAGTAGGAGGCCACAAAATTTGCAGGATGCAAACTGTTTTTTTTTCCCATTATTTTATCTCAAAAACTCAGAAGAGTGCCAGGCATGGGATAGACACTTAAAATAAATGTTTGTTTAATGAATGAATAAATGAACAAGCACATGAACTTCTGTAGAAAGGGATGGTGCTTTCCAGGAAAGTGTAAGGCAGGGACACTGGAAAGAAGAGGGAATAAAGGAGAGAGAACAAGGAGTATTAGGGATGGAGAGAGTGTCCATATAAGTAACTGAAAAGGCCTAATTAGGTTTACTTTTTGTATTGTTTAGGGAAATTAGGTGACAAGGCTAGAGCACAAAACCAGTCCCTCTTTCCAGCTCTACATAATTCTGGACCTAGTGCCTGAAGATTTTAAATGAGGAACTAAGTAAGCCTTCTTCAGTACCCAAAGTACAATTTAGCTCTGAGGAAAAGCAGAAATGCTGTATCCACATGGTTAGGGATAGCTCCCCTCTTCTAGGGTCAGATGCAAGCAGCAGCAACACCCTCCCTATAGACTACTGGGTGGTCCTACCACAGAGGAAGAGGAAGGATTTTTTATTTTGTTTTGCTCTCCCTGTCTTCTCTGCCTTCTACTCTGAGAGTATCTAGAATTTACACCCTGACACACAGAAAAGGGTCTAACATAATCTAATTTGGAAATTGCCTATTTGAAATAGTATAATGTAAAATAATTTTAAATTAACTAATGCTGTTAAGGGGTTGTCTTACATCAAAGCTACATGACAGCAAAATTTTAGCTGGTAACAGAAATAGTTACCATTCCTTGTCTACATTTTATGAACCATGCTGTTGTGTTAGTGTATTAAGACTTCTGCAAGTTACTTTCATTAGTGTTTTATTTTAAAATTCACAGTTATTATAATTAACAATATTTTTCATACCCTATAACAATGTCATCCAATCTTCTGTTATGTAGTTATGCTTATGCTAATGCTGAAAAACATTCCAAAATAAGCTATATGTGGTGGGCCAATTTGAAAAAGAACATTGGAAAATATTAGAGATAATAACAGCAGCTAACACTTTTTGAGTGCTTACTATATGCTGGGCACTATTCTAAATGATTTATATGCAACACCTCTTCAAATGCTTAGCTTATAGCAGCTCTATATAGAAAATGCCATCATTATCCCCATTCTATAGATGAGAAAAATGAGGCTAAAAAAGTTAATTAATTTGGTCAGAATCACTCAGGAGTAGAGTGTGGATTTGAACATAAGCACACTCCAGTGCCTTCCCTGTTAATAATCATGCTCTACAGCATTTCTAATGCTGAGAAAATGAAAAGTAATATTAAAGAAAAAAAATAGGTAAGGATTTATGAACTCCCAAGAACATATCCTTTTCACTTTACCTATATTCATATGGGAAAATAGGCAAATGAAATTCTGAAAAGAGAAACTGACAATATAAAATAATCTCAAAATAATAAACTAGTTATAAAATCTCAGGTTATGCCAACAAAACTAGGAAACAGAGGAAATGTTCGAAAGGAGGTTACAGGATTTTTCTCATCTTACAAAAGGAAGAGCCAAGAGATATCATTTTATTGTTGATGTAAATAACTAGAAAAACTCAGGTTAAGATTTTTTTTAGAATTTTAACGATTACTAGCAAAATGTAAAACAATGTATTTCTGTAAAATCACAAAAGAAAAAACTAGAGGAAAAAGTTCTTGAAGATATTAAAAAAAATTAAAATATAAAGACAGAAAAGCAGTAGCAAGGAGGCATTTTAAAAGATGACAAGTTATCCAGTAAATACATTTATTACTCTTGCCCATTAAAAAGGGCCTTGGAATATGAGTTTTTAAAGTGTCCACGTGTGACACTTAAAACAAATAGATTAAGAAAGCTTAAGAGGAAAAGGTAAAGACAAAATGAAATCAGGGGTAGACTCCAAGAGGTAAAAACATCACATGAGAAGAGTTTTGTTTTGTTTTTTTTTTTACAATCTACTGCACAACTCATATAACTCTATGTACTATATAAAAGTACCGAAAGTATATATAAAGCAAGAATTGTTTAAAAATGCAAAAAGAAATGTATACAAACACAGAATTATTGGGAGACTTCTTTAGACATGCAAAATAGAAATAAAGTTAAATAAGTAAAGGTTAACATTTGTCAAATAATGTAGGTCTTATATAGAATAAGAAAGAGTTTGGATTTAAAAGCAAAAGTGAGGTGAGGATCAAAATTGTTATTTAGAGTGTTCTTTTGTATAGTTATGTGAAGGATGGTGGGTGAAAGGACTGAAGACAAGAACAAAGTTTTCCTCACTGACTGAATCTATAAATGAATGAGTGAATGAACTACACCCAAGATTCCAGTGCAGAGTAGGCCAACAATAAATTAGATGTACTTACAGGAAATGCTACCTTAAGAAGTCTGGTCCCCATATGGGTGTATCTTATTCTATATTTATACAACCCTTTACTGCTTACAAAATGCATTCATATCCATATCACTTTCAGTACTGCAACAAACAGGAAGAGACAGTGACAGATGAGAACAAAATAGAAACTCCTGGAAGCAATAAAGGAGCATGACTCAAGGAAGGAAATTCCCTGGTGCCATAGGAGAATTATTGGTGGACAAAATACCCTACATATACCAAATAAGAATTCCCTTTCTTGTTCAGTATCTCCACTCCCTCCAAGAAGAGCATCAAAGCTGAAGCAGCAGCAGCAACAGACAACAAACATGACTGTGAAGGGCATGGCTATAGCCTTGGCTGTGCTATTTTGTGCTACAATTGTTCAAGGTATGCAGTATTTTCTGCTTAGACTATAAATTTATAATGCTTCAAATCTCTTTTTTTCACTTTTACCCTAAAAGACTTGGTAATATTTATTTTTTAACCCTCATGTTAGAAATTTCTACAGCTTTGAAAGAGTGTTGGAAATATTTAAGGTACTAGAGATGATTATTGAAACTAGAGACAGTAAATTTCATGGAATTTTCTATTTGGCTACAAATTTTCTATTTGACATGTACCTTTTAACAATAGTTTTAAAAGTCTGTCAAGAAGATTTTATATGAGATAATGTTATTAGCTTCTTGGAAAAATTCTTGAGCATAAAAGCAAGAGGCAAATAAGCTTCACCTCCAATATAAAGCAAGTAAATAATGCACAAATTTCCTTCAGGCTATTTGCTTACAAATTTAAAGAGAAAAGTATCAACATCTTACTTAAACTTCTTTTCCAGTAACATTGGTGTCAAGTGCTATTTGACAAATTACTATTTTTTATCATCAATGAAAACTTAGCTCATACTCATCACCAGGATTATAAACTGTATCCATCTGCCGCAATCAAATGCATGTAGTAACTAAGGCTATGATCTGTTCTAGGCTTCCCCATGTTCAAAGGAGGACGTTGTCTTTGCATAGGGCCTGGAGTAAAAGCAGTGAAAGTGGCAGATATTGAGAAAGCTTCCATAATTTATCCAAGCAATAACTGTGACAAAATAGAAGTGATGTAAGTAATGGACTCACTGAAGATGAAAATGCTGTAAGTTTTTGTTTGTTTTATTTATGTTTTTCCACCCAATTTTTAAGACTCTTTTGGATCTTCCCTTAACAGTATCACCCTGAAAGCAAATAAAGGACAGCGATGCCTAAATCCCAGATCCAAGCAAGCAAATCTTATAATCAAGGTAGGATATCAGTTTACTGACACATTATACTCCATCTTATCCAAGACAGATCTTTTGAAAAACAGAAAATAAAGTAGACAACTGCAGAATAATTCTGCTATGTTCCTGTGTGAAGTGTGTTGATAAGGAGTCTTTGGTTTCTGCTACATGTTTTACATATCAACAAAAGCACTGGGGAAACAAAAACAGCCCAAGTAAACAAACTCTCTTTTGCTCATTACAGCAAGTTCAAAGAATGAATTTTTAAAATATCAAAATGTATGAAGTCATGGAAAAGAGGATTTGAAAACCAAGAACAAGTTTTACTGTGACTACTGAAATGATACGCATGCTGCAACAGGAAACTGACTTTCTCCTGTAATATACATTCATGCATTTTTGGGTTAGAGAATCTTCTGGAAGTTTTGATGCTTATAACTATTCTGCTGTGACTACATAAACATTTCTGTCTCAAGAAATTATCTGCACTTGATCTATATTCCATGTTATGATCTGCAGTTCCAATGGAGAAATTAACATTGTTCCTGGAGAGATGGGCTTAAGAGGCAAAAGCATCCATGTGTGTAGGAAAACATTCCTGAAATCATTTTCCGGGCAAATCTACATTTCTTTTCCCAAAATAATGTAACATTTATATATATCTAGAAAAAGTTCTTATATATCTTGTTTGTTTTATAAAAAAGACTTTAATTCAAGAAAAGTATTATGAAAAAACTTATAAACCAAGATAAACTACTGAGAGCTAATGTATTTCATAACTGAATTAGTAACTGTGGTCTTAATTTGATTTTTTTTTTAACTTTTTTTTCCCGGTGTGTTTCCTGTGTATGTTGATTTTATCTATTTCTTTTTTTTTCCTATTCTTATAAATGACACACAGAAATATCTTGGACGTATTTTATATGAAATGTTTTTGTCTACCAAAGAAAAATGTTGGAAATATATATATATATATATATGCATATCTAGGCAACTGTCTTTACTTTTTGTGATTCTTTTTCTTAGAAAAATACATAACCTAATCGATTTCTTTAGTTATGCCAATGTTATAAAATTTAGGGTAACCTAAGACTGGTATACTTTTAAAAGAATCAAAATCATATTTCTCTAGTAAGCAACTACAAACCTTCTTAAAAATAGAAACATTCATATGCTTTCCAGAACATTTGAAATACCTTAAACAATTTCACCTTATATTCCAAGAAGCATACAGCTAGCTGTCATCACACAGAATTGTTTAGAAATATATTTTAGAGGGCATTTGTGGCAAGAGTCGACTTTTTTTTTTTTTTTTAGGAAGTCTCCCTGGTCTAAACTCCTTTCCTACTTGGGCCAAATCCTCTACTATGTGAGTCCTGGTGGGAGGCCAAAAGAAAGCGGCCAAATCCTGGCAACTGAAACAAGGATTCAGTCAGGTTGTTTCTACCCTAGACTTTGAACCCTAGCAAGCACAAACCACAAAGGTGTTATGAGTAAGAAAATTATTTAAAAAATCACTGTGAATAGTGATTTACTATCCGAGTCTTACTGCAGCAGCAGCAGGAGTTGGATAGTAATAGCTTCTTAACACATATTCCTGTGGTGTTCTTTTGCCAAGGCCTTCCTGCCACCTAGGTCTTTTAGGTTCTTGTCCATTTTCTAAGCCTGATTCTCCAGTCTTCCTGTGGATTCTTCAACTACCCAATATATTGCAAATAAAATTCCTTTTCTGTTTAAGTTAACCAGAGTTGGCTTCTTTGCATGTAATCAAAAACCTTAACTGATATAGCACTCTTTATAAGGCACATATGTATGAAAAATGAAAATATCTGTCACACAGTTACTAAAAATATAATCAGGTCTGTTTATTTGAAAACAAAAGAATAATCTGAATATATGTAGGATGTTTAATAGGTTGATTGTAAATATGTAAAAATGGATAGAGTTGATGGTAACACATTATGAGTTTAACAAACAATGCTGATTTATAAATGTGATTGTGGCTGAAAGGAGTCTAGAGAGGTTAATGTTAATTGAAAGGCAGCCAGAGGATAATCTAGGGAAGGTATAACATAATTTCAGTGATAGATGAGGATTGTGGTTAATAATACTATATGCAAGAATGTTCCTCTTTTACAAGGTGTTAAGAATATGGTGATACATGGGATAAATACAATTAATGTAATTTACAAACTATAGTTAACAGTAATATTGTAATAATTTTGTAGCAAAGGCAAAGAAGGTACTATATCAATGCTAAAGGTAAAAAAAAAGGATATGGAATTTAGTTCTATGAGATGTGAATATTATCAAGCATTTTTTTTCATTTTCTTTATTAACAAGGAGACCTTGGTCATGCCATTTAACCAATCTGTGCTCATTTATTCATCTTTCTGAACAACAGAGAAACAACTGAGTTTGTAGGACTAAATAAAATATATATGCCTGGATAGGATTTTTAAAAATAATCCTTCCATAATTTGTTAATTATGCCTTTTATCTGTTATCTCATTTTTTGAAGTTGAAATAAAGTAAAAACAAAGAGTAATCTTAATGTATCTTTTCTCATTGATATAAAAGAGCCAAACATAAAACAGATTAGAGAATAGATAGAAAAGTAAACAGCAGGGGAATGTGCCTGCACCCTACCAGAACCTCTCATTGGCTTTTTCACTGGCAATAATGAGAAGCCAAAATCCCATCCAGAAAATATCTGTATATATCTATATAATAAATCGATATCATATTAATCTATATAAATTTCCATATAGAAATAGGAGAGAGATATATATCCATCCATCCATCCATCCCCTGGATAGTTTTAAGATCTGAACCTAATCTTTGGCTATTTACAGTGATTTTTTTCAGTTTCTTTAAAAATAAAAATGAAAATGCATTGAGTTAAGGCTATATATTTGGTATTTTTGAAAATTAGATTAAGTATTACAGAAAAAACATGTACCTGAATTTCTATATGGCAAAATAAACATATGAAAGAATCAACATACTCCAGCCATGATCCTTCCCACCTCAGTGCCTTTCCATATACTTTTCCCTCTGCCCATTTCTTTACCAAATTAATACCTATTAATTACTTAGGACTCAACTTAAATGTCATTTTCTCCAACAGATCTCCTTTGAAACAATCCATTCAACTATAAACTAGATTAGGTCTCCTGTTGGTTTTCTGAACACCCTGTACTTTTCCATCACATTACTTATTGCAATTATAACTAAAGAATTATTCCTGTGTGTAATGCCTGCTCTCTCACAAGTATAAGCTCAATGACAAAGCCATGCCCCTTTTGTTTACTGCAGTAGCCCCAGCCCACAGTAAGTGCCTGTCACATATCAAACTCTCAATAAATATTGTGGATGAACCATAATAGAAATTAAGGAAAACAGGATTTAAGTCAGAGAAATGGTATGAAAGAATGCACAGTGGTAGGAAAGTATAAGGTGATTTTTATATATTTTTATATGGAATTTTACATATTTTCTATAATTAGATCAGTTTGGGTAAGATGAAGGGCATCAAACACCTAACTAAACAACCTTGAATTTTACTCTATATACAGGAGGTATACATTAAGAGTTTGTAAATAATTGAGACAAGCTACAGACCTGGAGAAAATTTTTGCAAGTCACGTATCTGATAAAGGACTTGTATCCAAAATACACAGATAGGGAAGCGGGTGTGGCTCAGTGGATAGAGCCCCCGTTTACCATATGGGAGGCCCGGGTTTGCATCCCGAGGCCTCCTTGTGAGGGCACGCTGGCCTGAGCAGTGCGGTGGGCTGATGCAGCAACCTCACGGCAGGAAGCGGGTGTGGTGCAATGGATAGAGCACCCATTTACCATATGAGAGGCCCCGGGTTCGCTTCCCGGCACCTCCTTGTGAGGGCAGACCGGCTCGCGCGACGCCGTGGGCTGATGCGGCAAGACCTCACAGCAAGGGGGAGATA
>JAQZBX010061758.1:0-17037 GCA_029593785.1 Cabassous unicinctus
AATGAGTTGTAGTTTTCTGAATATAAGTGCTTTACATCATTGGTTAATTCCTGTATATTTAAATTTTATCTGTCATATTTTATATTCACCACTGTTTTGACACTTTTTGATATTTTTATTAATACAATCTTCATTTATAGACTCTTCCTGTCTTCTATCTTCTGTCATTTCTTTTCAGGCTGTAGCACACTCTTCAGTATTTCCTGCAAAACAGGTCTCTTGTTTACAAACTTTCTCAGTTTCTGTTTATCTGTGAATATTCTAAACTGGCCTTCATTTTTGAAAGACAATCTTGCTGGATATAAGATTCTTGGCTTGAAGGTTTACTCTTGCAGTATCTTAAATATATCATACCACTGTCTTCTTGCCTACATGTTTTCTGGTGAGAAATCTGCACTTACTCTTACAGGGTATCTCTTATATGTTATGCATTGCTTTACTTTTGCTGCTCTCAGAATTCTTTGTTTTTGGCATTTGACATTCTGATTAGTATGTGTCTTGGAGTTGGTGTATTCAAATTTTTTTGGATGTGAATACATTGTGCATCTTGGACATGGATATCTACATGGTTTAATATGGTTGAAAAATTTTCTACCATTATTTCTTCAAATATTCCTTCTGCCCCCTTTCCCTTCTCTTCTCCTTCAGGGACACACATGACACATTTGTTTGCAAGTCTCTTGCTGTTGTTTATTTCCATGAGACCTTGATCATGTTTTCCAATCTTTTCTTCATCTGTTCTTTGTACATTCATTTTTAGAGACCATTTCTTTCAGCTAACCAATCCTTTCAAATCTGTTAAATTATTCTTGTTTATTTTTTAATTTATTTTACTGCACCTATCATTCCCATAAGTTCTGCTATTTTTCTATGTATGCTTTCAAATTCTTTTTGCTCATCCAATGTCTTCTTAATATCCTTAATTTCTTTAGCCCTCTCATTGAATTTATTAAGGAAATTAATTTGAACATCTATGATTAGGTGTCTAAACTCCTTTATGTCATTTGGAGGCTTACCTTGTTCCTTTAACTGAGCTATATCTTCCTGTTTCTTGGTGTGAACTGTAATTTTTTGTTGGTGTTTTGGCATCTGGCTTGCTAGAGTATTTATACTGGGTGCAGTTTTTCTCTTTAGTTTAGGGCTTCCTGCCCTTCCTCCCTCGTTGGTTTTGTAGTAGGAGCCAAGGATGTAGTTGGTGCTATAAACTGTTGAGGCTCAAGCTGCCCTCATTGCCCCAAGGACCAATGAAAATTCTCCCAACTTTCTCCTTTTCCAGGGGTAGGGACAGAGCCACAGCTGTGTGGAATAATTCCACTCATGTGGGCCTAGAATGTACTTCTCCAAAGAGACTGATGAGGCATCACACCTCTTTCTTCCCTGCCTGGGGTGGGTAGGAGCTGCAGGTATGGGTAGCAATCTATGCAGTGCAGGTCCAAGATGACTGCAGTTGCCCTGGTAGACTTCTGATTATTCAGTCTGTGCCAGCTAAATATACCTTCAATTACCTGGATAGGGTGGTTCAGGGCTCATCAGCTTCCTCCAAGAGTTGAGACTGAAGCATAGGCTAGGGCTGTAGGCAAATCTGGGTGAAAGAAAACAGCCTCAACCATCACTGTGATTTTCAATCAACCCAGCATCCTCTCATGCTGGGGGTGGAGTAAAAATTGCAGCTACCAGCCTCCTTCTGACATGGACAGGCTCAAACTTTAACTGGTCTTAGTTTTATACTTTAGACAGCTAATTTACCAATCAATAGCTGAGATCAGTGACCAACTGTCTCTTCCATTCCCATTTTTGGGAAATGGAGCTTCCAATTCCTGCCACAGAATAGCTCCTGGTATGGCTTTCCAAAGTCGGATGATCACTGGCCTCCTGAAGTTTCCCAGAGAGGCTGGTGCACCTTCCCCCAGTTTCCCTGAGGTGGGCCTGGGACTTAGGGTAGAGCAGAAATCTGATATACATGAGAAGAAGCTGATCCCTACCAACACTTTGATTTTCAGTCAGCCTCACTTCCCCTCATGTCAGACATGGAGCTAAGATGGCAGCTACCAGCCTTTCTGACTGGAGAGGTTCAAATTTTAGCTGTTCTGCGGATTATACTTTAGTCCATCAAATTTACTAATCAGTAGCTGAAGTTGGCCCCCAACCATCTCTCCTTCCCACGTTTTTGAGAAGTGGAGCTTCCAGTTCCAGCCACAGAACAGCTCCTGTGTGGGCTTGTGCCTCCAATTGAGAATGGGCACCAGCCTCCGTGGCGTGGAGTGCTCTACTTATGAATCTTCTCTGCAGATGAGCAGTCTCCTCATTTCATTCTTTCAATGATGTTGCAGGATGCACTTCTGGTCTCCTGGATCCCCCAAACAAGTGCTCTAGGTAGCTCTAAGTGATCACCAACTGTCCCATAGCAGTAGCTGTTTCTAGCAGCTCTTTTCTCTGCCACTATCTTGCTGGTTGTCTGGCTATCTGAATGCATTCATTTTTATTAATGGCAAGATTGAACAAAATATTTTGAAAGACCTATGAAAGTCATCTTGAGACAAACCAGAAAGATTCTTTTATTGCATATTAGTTTGTCATTTTCTATGAAACTGGAATTATGTAATTTAACATAGATTCATGATGTGTGTAATCATAAATATTCTTTACAAATATTTTTCATAGTAACTTATGTATTATATGATTTCAAATGACTGTTAGATATTTTCACTTCATTAGACCATGGAAAATGAGAATATTGTAAATGTGTTTATTATCTTGGTACTTTCCCAAAACAAGTCCCTTGAAATGCTATCTTTTGTATTGGTTTTATTTTGTTACATTGCTATTTTGTTTATGAAACTTGCTCATAATTTTTTTCTATCTCATGCAGTCAGCTAATTAACCAGCTTCCTCAATTACCTTTCACTATTTGACCTTTGCTACATAACCATAATGATGTCCAAAATTATAACTGATTTCCTGGCAGAAAGGAAGACCATTTCTTTAAATAACTGCATGACACAGCTCTTTTCCACACATTTCCTTGGGGGCATCAATATCTTTATCCTCACAGAGATGGCCTAAGACCACTACGTGACCATTTCTATGCCCATGCATTACACTGTCAGCATGAGCAGGCAGATGTGTAATATGACCAATTATAGCTTGTTGTACCAGGGGATTGGTACACTCTGCCAATCAGTTTAATCATCCACATACCCTTCTGTGGTCCTAAAGAGATAGATCACTTCTGTGATGTGTACCCTTTGCTGAAATTGTCCGGCACTGATACATACTGAATTGACTTCATGGTAATTTTCAATTCAATTGTCATTTCTTTAGAATCTTTTGTGCTTTTGATGCTTTCTAATTTCCTGACATTATACACCTTTGGGCTTACCCTGCAGAAAGCTGGAGCTAACCGTCTTCCACTTGCAATTCTCACATAACATTTGTGGTGTTATTCTTTGCACCTATTATCTTCATTTATTTCAGATCAGCCATAAATTTTCTATACCATTATTGCTCTTATGTTCAATCCTCTGGTTTACACTCTGAGAAACTTAGAAATAAAGAATGCCTTGAGGATATGGGCTAAATATTACTATAAGTATAAATATTCTGACAATGGTCTTTCATAGTTTGTAATAAATGTTTCACAACAATGCAAGTTGTTCATAGTGGGGAAATGTTTGGGAACCTTGCATGATGATATGCATGTTTGTTTTGCAAATTCACAAATGCTACTATGCTTTAATTCTTTATGTATGTTCATATATGAATGATACACTTCAGTAAAATTTTATTTTAAAATATGAATGCCTTGAGAAAAGTGTCTTTCCAACATTTCTTTTTCCAAGAGAAGTCATTTATATAAAAGCCATTTCTGAATTTCCATCTAAGCATTGTTAACTTAATGTCTACTCAACCCTGAGTCATAAAATAGATCAGGAATTTTAGACAGATTTTATACAAGACTATTCAAAATCCAATCTCAAATCATAGATCAGTGTCTTCAGTCTTTACAAGACTTCTTTATAGTTGAACATATTAGATTTATACTATCATTGTAAATATTCTTTTGGTATCTTCACATATCGACCTCAAATCTGTCATACTTTTATTATTCATTCTGACAGTATAAGGAAGGGATTTTTCTGTTCTTTTGTAATTCCTTTGGCAAAACCTACCAGGAAGCCATCTCTTAAAGGAGAAATTATGTTTTGTTTTTGTTTATTTGTTTGTTTTTATATTTTTTTCTTTAACTTAATTTTATTACAAACAAACTTGCAATTTTCATTATTTTAAAGATCTAATAAGTAAAAGGATAATTTATTTATTAGTATATGAAAAAATCTATAGAGATTACACCTATGTTGAATAAAAAAGTGAAACAATTATAGTTTATACAAGAAATAACTTTTTATTTTCCCCATAAGAGACTGAACCTCTTTTTTCATAATATTCTTAAAATTGTGAACAACCTCAAAAGCATACTGACTTCTAGATTATAGAATATATTATATATATATTATAATTGCTTAATTTGTATATATTTTATAATTGCTTAATTTGTTTCAATCAGAATTTGGAAAAACCTTTTTATAATTTTTTTTTAAAAAAGAGACATAGATTACAAAAATGATACACAAAATTATAGAGGATTACCAAAGGCCCACTCCCTGCCCCTGCCACACTTTCCCACTTTAACAGCATCATTCATTAGTGTGGTACATTTGTTAAAATTGATGAACACATAGTGGAGATTGCCACTAAGTACAGATTATAATTTACATTGGAGTTTAAAAAAAAACTCAAAACTTTCTCCCACACATTTTTCTAAGTTATGACAAGATATATAAGGGCCTGTATCCATCACTGCAATATCATTCAGACAACTCCAATGTCCAGAAAATGCCACAATATTACACCTATATATATTTTTAAAAGATTCATAGGTTTCCTAAATGGTACATAAAAAATATAGGGGATACCCATATGCCCTGATCCCCACACCTCTGACATTTTCCCACATGTGGGATTCATTATAATTGATGAATACATTTTGGACCATTGCCACTAGGCATTGATCAAAGTTTATCTTGTAATTTACACTCTCTCCCACCCAATTCTATAGGTTATAGCAAGATGAATAATGGCCTTTATCTGTATTTCAATGTCATTCAAGACAATTCCCAAGTCCCAAAAATGTCCCAGTATTACACATGTTTTTCCCTCTCCCTGCCCTCGGTACCTCTAGTGGCCAAGGCTTCCACATCAATGATACAATTTCTTCCATTGGTGGAATTACAATAAGTCTATAGTAGAATACCAGTAAGTCTACTCTGGTCCTAAGTTCATTCCCCTATCCTGTGGACTCTGGGATGATGATGTCCACTCCACATATAATTGAGAGGGGGCTGCAATCTATTAGAGCTGATGGGTGGGACTCCCTTGTTTGCAGTTGAAGATTCTCTTGGTTCCTTGTCATGGTACTTGTCCATCATCCCATTCTTGTTAATTGTCCTCACTGATACCAATGAATTGGTAAGTAAGTGTGGCAACTCTGTTGAGATTTTAGACGCAGCAGACACAAATTTTTAAGTCTCTTTGATGTTCACCTACCAAGTCTAGTATTAAGTATAGGTTCAAATAGAAGAACAGAAGAGCCATATGTAGGGAAACCACAACTGAGTCTAACTCTGTCCCCCTAGGAGGCATAAATTCCAGAGTAAGGCCCACTTACAAGGCACCAAACACCTGAACTATCTGCCCTGGCTATAGTGTTTGGATGTCTTCAGAGTCCACAGGAGCTCTGCTACTTGTGGTAGCATCTACTTTGGCAGTCAATGAGTTCCTTCTGAGATGTGCATAAGCATATCCTCTGGTATGAACTCCAGACTCACTTTGAAGTCTCTTAGCCATATAAACTCATTTCTCTTTACCTTTTTTCTTTTTTGGTCAAGGTGTTTTTCCAGTTGCATTGCTAGTTTGTGCATGGTAGTTATACCTCCATGCCAGGGAGTCTCATCCCCATGAGTCATATCCCACACTGTGGGGAAGTTAATGTATTTATATAATGAGTTTGGCTAGAGAGAGGCCACATTTGAGCAACAAGGTGACTTCCAGGAGACAACTCTTAAATACCCTGTAATAATTGACTAATTTTCCAAGAAATGATGTTTTTACACTCCCAGGTCAAGTATCATTGGGCAGAGCTTAGTAGGGTAGATTTTCCTGCTGAGGCCAAAAGATAATTGAGTGGAACATTTAAGTACCTTGACTACTCTGCATTTACGTAATCCTCTGTCTATACATGTTGAAGCTCCTAATAAATTAGAAACAACTTTCTGTTTACATTGAACAAGATGCTTTGACAAATATATTTTCATACTCTCCCACAAAATGAGAAATATATCATGCCCAAATTTTTGTATATGACTCTGTACAATAATTTTTTAAATGTTAGCTTCTCATCCATGATATAATTTCTTCCATTGCTAAAATCAAAATAAGTTCATAGTAGAATGCCAGTAAGTCCTCTCTCATCCATATTTTACCCCCCAATCTTGAGGATTCTGGGATAGTGATGTCTACTCAACTTCTAATTGAGACGGGCTTCAATCCCACATGTCTGAATGATGGGGTTCTCTTGCTTCCAGTTTTAGACTCTCTCCATTCTTTGGTGTGGTGGCTGCATATCTTTACCTCCCAATCAGCTGTCTTGGGTGAGTCCTATGAACTGGAGAGTAGGTGCTGTTACTCTCTGGTAAGTCGCAGGGCCTGGCTGGCATATGGACAGCTCAGAGATTCAAGTCTCTTTGACGTACAACTACCAACTCCAGTACCAACTATAGGTACAAATAAAAGGGACAGAAGAGGCATGTGTAGTGAAGTCACATCAGAGTACAACTCTGTCACATTTGGAAACACAAACTCCAGAGTAGTTCTCAGTCACAAGGCACCAAACTCCAGAGCTATCTGCAATGACTATAGGACCTAGGTGTCTCCAGAGCCCTCAGGAGCTCTACTATTTGGAGTAGTATCTACTTTGGCAGTCTAAGAGATCCTGCTGAGACATGCATAAGTGTTACCTATCTGATGAACTCCTGACTCATTTTGAAGTCACTTAGCCATATACACTCATTTTTCTTTACATTTTCTCCCTTTTATTCATGGTATTTTTCCACTTGCATCACCAGCCAGTGCTTGGGAGTAATCCCTTCTTGCCAGGAAGGCTCATCCCCACGACTCATGTCCCTCACTGGGGGGAAGGAACTCCATGTTTATTCTGAGTTTGGCTTAGAGAAAGGCCTCATTTGAGCAACAAGAAGGGTATCAGTAGGTAACTCTTAGGAATCCTACAACACTAGGTTAAGTTGCAATTTCAAGAGCATAGGCTCATAAGCATCATGAAAGTGAAGACAGTGGCCACAGGAGGTGCTGAAGTCAGGGAGAGAGAAAAAGATATGTAATATGGGGGCAATTTTGGGACTTGGAATTGTCATGGATGATATTGTGGTGACAGATACAGGCCATTATATATCTGGCTTAGCCTACAGAATTGAGTGGGGGAGAGTATAAACTATGTAAACTATTTTCCATGCTTAGTGGCAATGCTCCAAAATGTGTTAAGCAATTGCAATGAATGTACTATACTAATGAAAGAAGTTGTTAATGTCGGGAAAAGTGGGATGTCTGGGGAGTGGGGCCTACAGGAATCCCTTATATTTTTAATGTAACATTTATGTAATCTAAGTATATTTTTAAAATAAATAAAAATATATTTTAAAAAAAGACACTGGGAGAACATACTGAAGGAATTGTAAACATACATAAAAAGATAATGGATATGATGGTGATGAATGGCACAATTAAGAAAATGAAAAATACACTGGAAGCACAGAAGACCAGATTTGAACAGGCAGAAGAAAGAATCAGTGATGTAGAAGACAGTACATTTGAAATCAAAGAGATTGTGGAAAAGATACATAAAAAGGTAGAAAAAAGCAAGCAGGGACTTAGGGATTGAATTACAACACAAAATGCACAAACATATACATTATAGGCATCCCACAAGGAGAATAGAAGGGAAAGGGAATAGAAGGAGTGTTGGAAGAAATAATGGCTGAAAACTTCCCAATCCTGTTGAGGGAGATGGATGTACATGTCCAAGAAACATAGTGCACACTGAACAGTATAAATCCCAACAGGTCTACTCTAAGACGTATACTCGTCAAACCATCAAATGCTAAAGACAAAGAGAAAATACTGAAAGCAGCAAGAGAAAAGAGAACCATCACATAGAAGGGAAATTCAATAAGATTAAGTACTGATGTCTCATCTGAAACATGGAGGCAAGAAGAGAGTGGTATGACATAGTTAAAGTACTTAAAGAAAAAAAAACTTCCAACCAAGAATTCTGTATCTAGCAGAGCTGGCATTCAAAAATGAAGGAGAATTGAAAATATTCACAGATAAACAGAAATTAAGAGAGAATGCCAATAAGGAAACTACCATTCATGAAATACTAAAGGGAGTTCCGTAGGTTGAAAGGAAAAAATAGGAGAAAGAGAGTTGGAGGAGAGTGTAAGAACAATTAAAAAGAAAAAAAATAGAAACAATGTATTACATACATAAACTCATATAAAATATGGCTAACGTAATTCCTAGAGTATAATAACACTGAATGTTAATGGATTAAAATCACCCATCAAGAGACACATATTGGCAGAATGGATAAGGAAATATGACCCATCTATAGGTTGTATATAAGAAACCCACCTTAGACCCAGGGATTCAAGGAGCCTGAAAGTGAATGGCTGGAAAACAATTTGACATGCAATCAATAATGAAAAAAGGCCTAGAGTAGTTATATTAATAACAGACAAAATAAACTTTAAATGCAAAACAATTGTAAGATACAAAGATGAACACTATATATTAGTTAAAGGGGTAATTCTTCAAGAAGAAAGGACAATCATAAACATTTATGCACCTAACCAGGGCACCAAAAAATGATTGAGTCAAAAATTGGAAAAAATTAAGTGGAGAAATAGATACCTCTACATAACAGTAGAGAACTTTTACAAACCATTATGACCATTAGACAGAACATCTAAACAGGAAATCAATAAAGAAAGGACTTTGAAGGAGGATCTGGATCTAATAGACATATACAGAACACTACACACAAATGCAGTAGGATTACATTCTTCTTGGTTACACACAGATCATTCTCCAAGACAGACCACATGCTAGGCTGCAGAAAAATTCTCAATGAATTCAGAAAGCCTGAGATTATGCAAAGGAATTTCTCTTACCAAATAGAATGAAGCTGGCAATCAGTAAGAGCCAGAGATCTAGATTAGGCACAAAAATATGGAAGTTCAACAAAATAGTCTTACACAAACAGTGGGTCAAGGAGGAAATCTCAAAAGAATTTAGTAACTACCTTGAAATGAATTAAAATGACAACACCACAACCTACCAAAATCCATGGGATGGAGCAAAAGCTGTACTGAGGGGGAATTTTAAAGCCATAAATGCATATATCAAAAAGAAGAAAGACCTAAAATCAAAGACCTTACTGCATACCTAAGGTAATTAGAAAAAGAACAACAAACTAACCCTAAAAGTAGTAGAAAGATGGAAATAATTAAGATTAGAGAAGAAGTAAATGAAAGAGAAAATAAAAAACACTAGGAAAAATAAAACCAAGTCTGGTTTTTCAAGAAAATCAGTAAAATTGACAAAATCTTAGCTAGAACAACAATGGAATAAAAAAAGGGGAATATGACGCAAATATACAAAATAAGGAATAATGAAGGGGATATCACTACTAACTCCATAAAGGGTATTAAAAGAGGATATTTGTAAAATTATATGTCAACAATAATGATAATTTAAAGGAAATGGACAAATTATTAGAAACTCACAAGCAACCTACATTGATGAAAGAAGAAAATGATGACCTCAACAGACCAATTACAGTTAAAGAGATAGAATTATCATAAAAAAACTCCCAACAACAACAAAAAGCCCAGGACCAGGCAGCTTCACAGGTGAATTCTACCAAACATTAGAGAAAGAACTAATATCAATCTTGCTTCAACTCTCCCAAAAAATAGAAGTAGAAGGAACATTGCCTAAATCATTCTAGAATGCCAACATTACCCTAATACAAAAGCCAAACAAAGATGCCAGAAAAAGGAAACTTACAGACCAATATTTCTAATGAACTTAGACACTGAAATCCTCAATAAAATACTTGCTAATCATATTAAACAACACATTAAATGAATTATACACCATGACTAAATGGGTTTCATCCCAGGTATGCAAGGATGGTTCAACGTAAGAAATTCAAATAATGTAATACACCACATAAGCAGATTGGGAAAAAAACAAACACATAATCATCTTCATAGATGAAGAAAAAGTATTCGATAAAATACAGACCACTTTCTTGTTAAAAACACTGTAAAAGATAGGAATAGAAGGAAACTTTCTGAATATGACAAGTGGTATATATGAAAAATCCACATCTAATATCATATATAATGGTGAAATCCTAAAGCTTTCCCTCCAAGATTTGGAACAACACATAAATGCCCACTATCAGTGCTCCTTTTAAACGTTGTGTTTGAAATACTTGCTTGAGCACTGAGGCTAGAAAAAGATATAAAAGGCAACCAAATTGGAAAAGCAGAAGTAAAAATTTCAAGATTTGCAGACAACATGATCCTATATATAGAAAGCCCTGAGAAATCTACAACAAAGCTTCTAGAACTTATAAATGAGTTAAGTAAAGTCGCCGGGTATAAGATCAATGCTCAAAAATCAGGAGCATTTCTGTACACCAATAACAAGCAATCTGAGGAGGAAATCAAGAAAGCAATACCATTTACAATAGTAACTAAAAGAATCAAATACCTAGGAATAAATTTATCTAAAGATGTAAATGGCTCATTCACAGAAAATTAAACAAACTGTAAAAGGAAATCAAAGAAGACTTAAATAAATTGAAGGATATTCCTTGTTCATCGATAGGAAGACTAAACATCATTAAAATGTCTATCCTACCCAAACCAATCTACAGATTTAAAGCAATCCCAATAAAAATCAACACTGTATTTTTTACTGAATTGGAAAAACTAATTACAAATTTATTTGGAAAGTCAAGAGTCTCCAACTAGCCAAACACACTTTGAACAAAGAAAAATGAAATAGGAGGAATCACACTACATGACTTTAAAACATATTATAAAGATACATTAGTCAAGACTGCATATTGTTAGCACAAGGATAGACATACCGACCAATGGAACCGAATTGAGAGTCCTGATATAGATCCTCACATATACAGTCATCTGATATTTGACAAGCCCACCAAGGCCACTCATCTGGGAGAGAATGGCCTTTTCAACAAATGGTGCTTGGAGAATGGATATCCATAACCAAAAGAATGAGAGAGGAACACAATCTCACACCATATAGAAATATGAATTCACAATGTATCAAAAATCTAAATATAAGAGCCAAGACCAGAAAGACCTCGAAGGTAATGTAGGGAAGCATCTACAGGGCCTTGTAATAGGAAATGTTTTCATGAACTTCACCCAAAAAGTATCAGCAGAGAAAGAAAAATTAGCTAAATGTGATTTCTTCAAAATTAAAATTTTTTATATCACAAATGAGGTCCTCAAGAAAGTAAAATATTTTGGAAGAAAATATTTGGCAACTATATACCTGATAGGAGCCTAATATTCAACATATATAAAGAAATCTATCACCTTAAAAATAAAAAGACAAACAACCCATTTAAATAATGGGAAAATGACATGTAAAGACACTTCTCTAAGGAAGGTATACAAATGGCTAAAAAGTACATGCAAAGATGCTCAACATCACTATCTATTAGGGAAATGCAAATCAAAACTACAATGAGATACTATTTTACACCAATTTGACTGGTGGTTATTTTAAAAACAGAGGACTATAAGTGTTGGAGAAGATGGGGATGAATGGGAAACCTCATCCACTGCTGGTGGGAATGTAGAATGGTCCAGCCATTGTGGAGGACTGTTTGGTGCTTCCTTAAAAACTAACTATATAACTGCCATATGATCCATCAATTCCACTGCTGAGTATATACTCAGAAGAATCAAAAGAAAAGACACAAACAGATATATGCACATCAATGTTCATAGCGGTATTATTCTCTATTGCCAAAAGTTGGAATCAACCCAAATGCTCATCAACAGATGAATGGATAATCAAAATGTGATACATACACACAATGTAATATTACTCAGCTGTAAGAAGGAATACAATGCTAACACACCGGATAACATGGATGAATCTTTAGGACCTTATCTTGAGTGAAGCAAGCCAGATATTGAAGGACAAATACTAAATGAACTCAGTGATGTGAATTATGCAAATTGAGCAGACTCAGAGAGTTATTGTCTGGAAGATAGATTTACAGGAAATAGAGAGGGAGAAAGAGTTGTGAGCCAACGCTCATATGATTGTAATCTATGATAACGTGAAAGTGTGCAGTTGTGCATTGAAAGGATATGACAGGATGGTAGTGATATTATTGGGTGGAAGTGCAGGTTTGATATGTGGGTAGATTGGGAAGGGTGGGTTGCAAGGTCGAGGAAACTGGGGTGAGGTTTGGGAGAGGGACCAGGTGAACACTGCGGATTGGCAGGTATGTGGTTGAAAGTAAAAAGATGGAAACGCTATTATGGCAATATGATAAGGAAGTGTTATTGGATTAAGGTGGTCGATGGGGGGTGGCATTCAGGACAGGGTTCACCTGGAGCATGCTCCTAGGGTGTGTATGAGTGATCATTTTCTCATAATGTGTTGTATCAGTGGGTGGAGACCTACACAATGAGTGAGAAGTTGTTTGACTACCATCCTGGAGAGGACTGATATGTGCACAAACAGAGGGACAGGAGTCTCTCTAGAGCATGGGCAGTTCTTAATAGGAGAGGAAAAGCCAGTGTGTCAAGATCTCAGTGTTATTTCCAGTAATTATGAATCTTGTCATGAGGAGTGAAGCTGGTGGATGGCTGTGGGCCCTGAGGGGAGGAGGAGGGAGGAATCGAATAGATGGAATAGGGGGTATTTAGTGGGCAATGAAAGTGTTCTACATGATCTTGAAGTGATGGACACAGGTCATGTTAATATCATCAAAATTTACATAGTGTACTGTGTAAAATGTAAACCATAATGTAAACAATTGACCGTGGAAAGTAGCTATGTTTTACTGTTTGCATATCAGTTATAACAAAGATACCATCCACATATAAAAAGGTATTAATGTGGGAAGGGGGAAAAGTGGGAGGATGTTGGGTATATTGGAGTCCCCTGCATTCTGTATGTGACTTTCCTGTGAACTAAAACTTCTTTGAAAACAAAATGAAAAAAGTAAGACACTGGGGAATAAATGGAAGAAAATGTCACTGTACATACAGGGCACCAGATAATACAGTGATGAAAGGAAAGATGTCAAGAACATTTTTTAAAAATATTTTTCATTGTTTTTTTAATATCCCAAACTTCTAATTTTATTTTATTTTTAAATTTTTTAATGTATTTTATTTCTTCTATTTAAACATTATTATTTCATATAATTATTATTCATGTAATAATTTAAACATTATTATTATTTCTTCTTAATTGTATTTGGCTATTTTATTGTCTTCATTTGTGAAGAAGCTTTGGATTGCAGAAGGTTTACAACTGGGGCAGGAGAGGATCATTGGTGTGGGGTGTCAGTGATGGAGGATACATGGGAGGAACTTCACCTAGGCATATATATAAGGTATAGAAATATGTTGAAATGTTCATGGGGAATTGCCACAGTAGATGGAGACTCACACAACAAATGAGAGAATATTGAATTCCCATCATGGAGAACTCTGCCACATTCTCTAATGAAGCAGCAACAGTCCCCCAAGTACAAGGGCAATGGCTTGCAAATGAGGTTGATCCATTGATGGGCCCTTGCTATTGATGACCAATCTTATGAGCCTTTGCTTTTGAAATTGAAACTTAACCTAGTGTTTTGGGGTGCCTAAGAGTTGTCTCCTGAGAGCCTCTTTGTTGCTCAAATCTGGCCTCTCTCTAAGCCAAATTCAGTATATAAATGCATTACCTTTCTCCCAGTGTGGGACATGACTCACAGGGATTAGCCTCTCTGACACCAAGAGATTACTATGAAGCACTAACTAGCAAAACAACTGGAAAAAGACATTGACCAAAAGGAGAAAAAGGCAAAGATAAATGAGTTTATATGGCTAAGCACCTTCAAAATGAGTTGGGATGTCATCCCAGAGGTAATGCTTATGCACATTTCAGCAGGATCTCACAGATAGCCAAAGTGGATAATACCGTAAATATTGGGGCCCTTGAGGGCCCTGGAAACACCCCGGACCTCTATTCAAGACAGTTAGCTCTGGAGTTTGGTGCCTTGGCAGTGGGCACTACTTTGGAGTTTGTGCTCCTGAGAATGACAGAGTTGGACACAATTATGGCTTCCCTACACATGGCTTACTCGTCCCTTCTATTTAAACCTATATTTGGTGCTGGAGTTTATAGGTGTATGTCCAAGAGACTAGAATCTTTGGACTGTCCATATGCCAGCAGGGCCCAAAGTCTCAGTGAAGTTGCCACACCTGCTCTCCAGTTCATTGGACTCACACAGGACAGCTAATAAGGAGGTGAGGATTGAAAACCACCATACCAAGGAAACAAGAGTGCCTGTAACTGCAAGCAAGAGGGTCCAATCCAGCAAATGTATGGGATCAAAGCTCCCTCTCATTTAGAGGTGGAGTGGGCATCAACATCTCAGAATCCTCAGGACTGGGAAATGAACTCTGGACTAGAGTGGACTTGCTGGTATTGTACTATAGACATACTGTGATCCTAGCAATGGAAGAAATTACAATTTTGATGTGAAGGCAGTGGCCACTGGAGGCTCTGGGGGCAGGGCAAGGGAAAAAGAGTTGTAATATGGGTTTTCTTCTGGGACTTGGGATTCATCCCAAATGACATAGCAATGATAGATATAGGCCATTTTATATCATGCCATAACATGCACAACTGTGTGGGAGAGTGTATACTACAATGTGAACTATGGTGCATGCTCAGTGACAATGCCCCAGAATGTATTAATCAATTGCAATGAATGTGCCACAGTAATGAAGGATGTTGTTTATGTGTGTGGGGCGGTGTGGGAGGTGTGAGGACTTAGGCATATGGGAATACCTATATTTTTTTGTGTAACATTTATGTAATCTCAGTATTTTTTCAAAATAAAAATGTAAGGAATTATTAAAAATACATCCTACAATGATACAGTGGTCAAGACTGCATGGTATTGGCACAAGGATAGACATACTGACCAATGGAACTGAACTGAGAGTTCTGATATAGATCCTCACACATACAGTCATCTGATATTCAACAAGGACTCCAAGCCCATTCAACTGGGAGGGAAAAGCCTCTTCAAAAAATGGTGCTTGTAGAACTGGATATCCATGTCCAAAATAGTGAGAGGAACACCATCTCACACCTTATACAAAAATCAACTCAATATGCATCCAAGATCTAAATATAAGAGCCAAGACTATAAAGACCTTGGAAGATAAAATAAGGAAGCATCTACAGGAACTTGGAATAGAAAATGGTTTCATGCACTTCACAACCAAAGATAAATAGGATGTCCTCAAAATTAAATGCTTTTGTACTTCAAAGTAGGTTATCAAGAATGTTAAAAGGCAGCCTACCCAATGGGAAAAAATATTTGGCAACCATATATCTGATAGGAGCCTAATATCCAGCATATATAAAGAAATCTTACACCTCAAAAATAAAAAGATAAGCAATCCATTTAAAAATGGGAAAGTGACTTGAAAAGACACTTAATAAAGGAAGAAATACAAATAACTAAAAAGCACATGAGCATACCATCACTAGTTATTAGGGAAATGCAAATCTAAACTACAATGAGATACAATCGTATACCTGTTATACTGGTGGGTATTAAAATAACAGAGGACTACAAGTGTTGGAGAGGATGTGGAGGAATGGTAGCCCTCATCAGGACTTGGGAATCATCCTGAATGACATTGCAATGACAGATATAGGGCATTTTAGATTTTCCCATAAGCTGCAGAAATGTGTGGAAGAGAGTGTAAACTACAGTGTGAACTATGGTCCATGCTCAGTGACAATGTCCCAGGATGCTTTTATCAATTGCAATGACTGTGTCACACAAATGAAGGATGTTGTTTATATGGGAAGGTGTGGGAAGTGTGGGAAGTGTGGCATATGGGAATCCCTATATTTTTTGTGTAACATTTATGTAATCTAAATATCTTATAAATATTTAAAAATATTTAAAATAACAAAGTGAAATAAAAACTTTTAAAAAAGAATATTTAATACCAATCTTTCTCAAACTATTTTAAAAATTCAACTGGAAAAGATGCCAGTAAACTTTTTATGAAGCTCTATTAATACTGTAATACCAAAGGCCAATAAAAATATTACAAAGAAAGAAAATTACTAATCATTCTTTCATATGTTTATAGATGATTTGTTTATTCCTTGTTTGAAATGCTTTTTTATATCTTTGGCATATTTTTCTAATGGATTGTATACGCTTTGGCTTTTTACAGTATGGAAGAGTTGATTATAAATTTTGGACACTAGTCCTTTGTAAGTCATAAGCTTTATAAATAACTTCTTCCAATTTAGAGATTGTTTTCCTTCTATTTATAGTGGATTTTTAATAAGAAAGTTCTTAAATTTAATTCAGTAAAATTTCCACTTTTTTTCTTTTGGTTATCTTTTATTTTATTGAAGGATTCCTTTACAATATTAACTGGATAAATATGTTAAATTATAATCTTTCAAAAATGATTTTTGCAAGTGTATGATCCATCAGGAAATGAATGAGGTGGAGATAAATTTTTTCTTTTCTTTCCTAAATGAAATAATGACTTGTTACAGCTTCAATAATTGAACAGTCATGAT